>OW679202.1:12761751-12916299 GCA_940337035.1 Agriotes lineatus
TTTGCTATGCTTCTGGTTTTTGCTTGTATATTCATATTCTTTACTATTAAAGAATCGTCTATAAAGATATTTGATTCTTTTAACTTGTATTTGTTCTTCATAATTACCTATGGCCTTCTGTTGCCATTTCTCGAATTTTGATATTATGAATACTTTATCATTTCTAGTTTTTATTTGCCTCGTGCCTGAGTTGGTTTTACTGTTACATTAAGTTTGCTGGCCAAAAACCTTTCTACTTCCTCTTTCTTGTTCCTGTTATTTATATAACAGATATTTATCACTTCGTGGTCTTTTTAAAATATTCCAAATATGTGTTTAACAAATAAATAATCATCAATGGTTTGTTGAATCGCAAATAAAACTTTCACCACATCTATATAACTTCACCCGCTAAGCTGAGTTTCAACAGTCTACGGAAGATGACATTTTAGCTATTAAAATATGTATCTGGAGAAGATATTAAGTTGTGCAAATGGTTTCTTTGTAATCTATTTATCAAAATAGTGTTTTGAAGTAGAGTTATAAATCTACTAGTATTTCTGCAATTAGTAGACCTTGCGCAACTTCTCACCCACATTCTTCTTTAATATAATTCAAAACAAAGATGAGACACTAAACCAACACCCATAAGCTAAGCACTGAAACAAAACTCGCTCTTTAGCTATCTCCCTCCCTCGAATTTTTGGGTAGATACAGGCTACAGTATCACTTATGAGTAAAAATTATTAAAATAGTTACAGCCCTTTTTTATATTGTAAAATTTTTTAAAAACATTTTTGGGGTGTTTGAGCATCCTGACAGTGAACACTGCAACCAAAGTCTGGTACCATCATTCCAAAGCTTCATAGAACATCTCTGTAAATTTTCATGAAAATCCATCCGTAAATTTCGCTACTATGTGTGGAACATTCATACATACATAGGTATTTAATGGAAATTTATTTCCAGCCAGTCGTTTTGAAAGCCCTCGCTTTGCTTGGTCAGTTATACAGGGTTATTCACGTAAGATGACAAGCCTGACCAGGTAACAATGCAACCCAAAATACGATTTATAAAGCTAACTGGATCCCTATTGCATTCGCTTGGCACTGTTTATGTTGGTGGCACTGTAAGTCTATGTCAAATTCGAGGTTAGCAGGTTAGGTTTTGCATCAGTTTTGACACAGACTGACGCAAAACCTAAACTGCTAATCTCGAATTTGACATAGACTTACAGTGCCACCAACATAAACAGTACTATGCAAATGCAATAGGGATCCAGTTAGCTTTATAAATCGTATTTTGGGTTGCATTTTTACCTGGTCAGGCTCGTCATCTTACGTGATTAACCCTGTATACATACTTATAAATAAATGTACCTACATAAAGAATATGATTTTGTAATTTGTATATTTCTAATTTAAATATTATGTTTCGCAGAGATGAAGCAGATGCAGTTGCATACAAATGGGATGATCAATTAAAACTGAGTGATCGAGAGTTTGGAAAGAAGATTACAAGAAACAACCAAGATGCTGCCAAGAAGTACGACCAAGATGCTGCCAAGAAGAATCCTTTTCCTACCGACTATTTATTAGCAAAATTTTCTGATTTGGCTTACCAAAGTAAAGGGTACAAATGTCCAAATGGTTGGGAAATATTAACTACAGCGTACAATGATGCAACAACTAATGGTTATTTTGGAGTAGCCTTTTGGAATCCTAATCTGTGTCATGTTGTTCTGGCACACAGGGGAACAGACTGGAAAGTTATTGGGGCACTAAATCGGACGCAGAAATTGCACTTAATAAGGAAATAACACAACAATCACAATCTGCAGTTACATTTGCTTATCTGATAAGTGAAGAAATAAAGGAAAAAATTAAGTCTGAGGACATTCACATTCAATTGTCAATAACTGGCCATTCGTTAGGAGCATGGTTAGCACAGATTACAACTTTTGCTATTAAATATTTTAAGAAAAACGATCAATATTTTGTAGGCGATGAAGACTATCTAGAAAACGTTCATGCTCACACAGTTGTATTTGACAGTCCAGGATGTGAAATAGCACTGACTAAGATGAGAAAAAGGTTTACAGAATGCTATGGCAATCAAAAGAATATAAATTATGATTCTTTAGATATGACAGTTTATTTAAACCAGCCAAATTTTATTAATAGTGTAAATGGGCATGTTGGAACTATATATCTTACACCTTCAAGCAAACACACCATAACTGACATTTTAGAGAAATACGAAGCTAACTATAAAATAGATAAGAAAATTGTATTGAGCTTTCCAAAGGGAAAATTTACTTCACTTGATTTATTGGTCAGAAGAATTGGATTCTTTAGACAAGGAAACAAACGTATTCAAACAAAAGAGTATGTTGAAGATGAACATAGCTTGAACGTTTTTAGTGAAAAAGAATTACATTTTGTATATAACTGGTATTTTGCTGCTAATATACAATCGTCTAATATAAAGCAGCTTCAGAACCATATTTGATTCCAAGTTTTAAAATGGAACATTTTAAAAACGTGTTTAGCAGTGAAAATTTAATAGAAACCATAGGTAGTATAAAGAATTTACGACCTACAGGAGATTTAATATTTAAAAGCTTACATGAAGGTGAACAAGATACAATACTCTATGAACAATTGAAATGGAAGAACAAAGAATATTTCGATTCGAAATTCTGGTCTTGGAATCATTACAATTTTAAAGACATCTACAACCTAAAAACATTTTTAGAATCAACGAATCGACTATTACATATATATGTTGAATTACAAGATTATATTAGTTTAGAAATGAACATTTTCTGTAATGTACTTCAATACTACCAAAAAAACAAATTTCCACAAAGTGATAACTACTTTTCACAAGATCGATATGGTTTTTTAATGTACGATGATGCATTATGTAAAATGATACACTCCAACATTTTTCATAAACGTGAAGTAAATTTACTCATCATTGACTGGGCGATGCAAATTATACGGATATAAAAATCATATCACAACTTTTAGAAACCGATAGTGCCATTAAAATAGTTATTATTTCTTTAAAATCTTGGAATGCACATAATTTTAAAGGTAAGCAATATTAACAATAAATATACTAGATGTAAGTATTTTAACAGGATTTTATCATGATTAAGGGTTGTATTGAATAAATTTGGAATTAGAATTAGGTACCACAGTACTATAACTAAATTTAATTTATGATAAAAAAAGTAAAGCCCACTGTAAAAAGTAATATTTTTATAAACTCCAACCACAGTTCAGATAATATGTGTCAAGACATTATTTGTACAATCCTACTGTTGAAATATGTTGTTTTTTACTTGGATACACAACGAGAAAGCGTTCGTTTTGCTCACTCACGTTGTTTGCTATGACAACGTAAGTGAAAGCAGTGAGGTAACAATTTTTTTTGCATAGTGATCATGAAAACCGTCTTTTTTAAACGAAAAATCATGAAGAAAGTATCACTTCTTTAACGCAAAATCGTTAAAAAAGTACACTTTTTTTAATTATTTTATTGAAATGTTAATTTGACAGTTGTAAATTCCGAAGTCCTTTTAGACTAAATTACAAGAAATTACTATGCAAAAAAACTACATGGTTTTGCCTTCGTTAATCAAACTGCAAATTCATGAAAAAAGTATGACTTTTAAAACTAGTTTGCAAATTACTATTGCCTACTTATTTTCCCCATTCCCAAAATATGTCAAATTCAAGATTTGCAGGTTAACATTTGCATCAGTCTGTGTCAAATAACAAACAAACCTAACCTATCAACCTCGAGTTTGACAGAGACTGACAATACACTTCAGTACTGCCAAACGTATGACACGAACACAATTTATTTTGAAGCAAAATTTGTTTTTGATATAAATCACACAAATTATAAAATTCAGTGGCAGTGAACAAACCGCTATACAGCACTCGTAAGAAACTATATTACTCACTTGTTTGTTTTTCTACACTCGGATTTGCCTTGTGTATAAAATCGTCAAAGGTGTGAGTGAAAATATTAATTTCTTCACATCCAGTAATATACTACCAGGTGACTATAAATGATTGAGATTTTTTTTCTTAGGTTGGCACTGTTTACGTTGGTGGCACTGTAAGTCTATGTCAAATTCAATGTTCACAGGTTAGGTTTTACGTCATTCTGTATCATAACTGACGCAACACCTAACCTGCTAACCTCGAATTTGACATAGACTCTCAGTGTCACCAACAGAAACAGTGCCAACCTAAGAAAAAAATTTCAATCATTTATAGTCACCCATGATAGCCATAATATTAATACTGTTATAATAAAAAGAATTCCCATCAAGCAGAAGGAAGTTTATATTAATACATTTTTTAGTTGTAATCCAAGTAATATCAAATTTGAAAAACATTTTTTAAAAGCGCCGTATGTGGTAGGCAAATGTCGACGTTTTTATAGGAAATTTTGATAATTATAGGAGATATAAAAAATCTATAAAGGGCTTTACTCAGAACTTCCCTCGCAAGTGGACGTTGTTACACTAAATAATTTTATTTCATACTGATGTCAAAAATGACTTTTTTCAGACTATTTATGGTACAAAAAATGAAACATTAAAGTCCTAGTACTTTAAAGTAAAATATTAAAGTTCAAGTACTTTAAAATTATACGTCAGTTGTTGACAGGAATAATTCAAATTTATTCAAATTTCAAGAAATGATTTAATTTCATAACAATAATAACATTACTTCAGCAACTACTTGCTAATACAATAAACATTAAAAGTGCAGTTCTTTGATTTTTAAAAACTACACTTGCATTAGAAAGAGGGGACATATTTATTGTGTTTTCTTCGGATATTTCAGTCACAGTCGATTCAGAGATGGACATCGAATTTTCTAAATTGTAAGTTGCTGCACTAAAGGTTTGCACGACAGGCGTATTCGAAGTTCCAACAGCATTTTTCTCTCCCTGCAATATCATTTTTGAACATTTCTTCTTGTTCTCCATCGAATCTTCTAGATATCCTTCAGCCACAGTTGAGCTTTTCCATCCTCCATGTCTTTTAATTCTAATCAAGTCCGCGCCGGCGTCCGCTAACATAGTTGCAGAACTCCGTCGAAAACAATGCCCAGTGTATTGGTCTGCAGTTTAAATATTTAGCTATCTGGGAAGGTACCTTGGCTATAGTATGCACTCCGATACGCTGAACACTACATTTATTTCCTTTATAGTATATGAATAATTTGTCGTGATTAATGTGTCCCGGACGCAATGCTCTATACTTTCTATACAGTTCTATAAGATTTATACCATCCATTTCGTTAATTATCGTGAAAACTCTCTTCCGATTTGTTTTCGTAACTGGTATTGTCACGATGAGAACACCATTTTTATCCTGAATATCCCGAACAGAGATATTGTATAGTTCTTCTCGCCTGAGAGCTCCACATAGTCCAAATGAAACTATAATCTGAAATAGATTAGGAAATTTAAACTGTTTCTAAAAGAATATAAATTATGCTACCTTCATGGCGAGATACATTTCATCTGGAGCCTCCACCATGAATTTATTTAGGTGTTCTCTCTTCAAAATCAGGGATTTCTTAGCTTCATAACCAACAGATTCTCGTTTTAAGAACGCCTTTAATTTAAAGAACTTTGCAATATCAATATCATCCTTGGCACGTAGTGTTGATTTTAACATCAAAAATTTGGACCACAAGGAAGAAGATTTCAACGTTTTTGACTATAATTATTATAATTCTTGTTATTTTATTTCTGTACTTTTTAAATTGCTTACCTTATTAGAAAAATAAGCTAAAAGGACATCTTCATTTACAGTGAAAATGCGTTTTTCCTTTTTCCACTCACAAAATAACTGGTATTTCTTGTCGTATTGATTTCGTGACTTATGTGGCATCAAATTCTTCTTTACGCGATCAGCTTCATCCAGAATATCTCGCGGTATCTCATTTGTATCCATTTTAAAACCAGTAATCGAATGAAACACAGAAAATTGACGCCGGGTTTTTCGCTTTTATTTCTAACAAACCTCCGTCGCTATGGAAATATGTATGAGTTACCGCTTACTTAATTTTTACGAATAATTTGTGCGAGATATAAATTCATTTTTTAAATTTAAATTCATCAACTTCCAGTATGAAATAAAACGTTGTATTCACCACGAACGAAAAGTGTTTTTAAAGGTCCTCGCAAGTAATTCCGCCCTCGGCTGACGCCTCGGCCGTAAACAACTTTCTCGTCCTTTAAAATGTCACTTTTCGTTCTAGATAAATAAACTACTATTAAAAATCAAAGGAAACCAGGAGTAAAAGTATTTTCACGATTATAATAATACTAAAACAATAGAAGGAACACTTGGTAATGCAAATTACATTAATTTTCAAATAAAAAAACATTACCGGCAATCGAATTCAAACGGCAGCAGCTGCAAATACGATTCAAAGTTTGGCAATATGCCGCAAGCACATCGCCCATTCCCTAAATGCACCATGGGGCACTCCTCGCATCCTTGTGTCGCGGCTGCATTAAATAGAGGGTATGTTTCGTTGAAGATCTGAAGAAATCTTAGGTGATTTTTCCGTGATTACAATACATACTTCGTTTGTCTTTTAGATAATGGAAGTAACAATGAACCCCCTTACTCATTTTTTTTTTTCGAAAAAAAGCTTTATTGTCAAAACCAAAATGGGTTATCGTCTTTTGTTTTCGATTATAAACAAAAGTTTGATTTTTTGACTTTTCGTTTTGTGATTATATCTCGCTTATTTATGAAAATAGAAAAAAGAAATTTTTACGTTATTCAGACACTTTATTTATAAGAATGGAGTGGCATAGTCAGCTTTTCAAACAAAAGTTTTGTTTTTCGAATTATGTCATAAAGTTGTATTTTTTAATATACAACTCATAAGTGTGGTATAATATCATAATATCCTTTATCTAATAGACGTGTCTGTCCGGGACGCTGGTCTGTTCGGGACGCTGTTTTGTCTGTCTGGGACGGTCTCCGGCGGGCCACTGGCGAATGACTATGCATACGGGTGTAACTATTTAGTACTCAAGAAAATGTAATTGGTATCAAAATCTGTGACTTCATTGAGTCTGAATTCATTATTATTGAAGATCATTTCAAAAACTCCATAGAACTGACTAAAACTTTATCTAAATTAAATTTGCTTGAAAATGTCACTCTCTGTTCTTTTGATGTAGGTAACCAACCTTTTTCCTAACATTCCTTCTAATGAATGTGTTGATTTATTAAAAGAAATGCTTGTAGATTCAGACTTGAACAATAACCAAATTGAAACTTTACTTGCTTGTTTAAATTTAGCCTTGTCACAAAACTTTTTCAAATTTAATTCTTCCTTTTTTAAACAAAAGTCTAGTTTAACCACGTGATCTAACCTATCACCTGTTTTAGCAGAGATTTTCATGAATAACCTGGAAAACAAAATTTTCAATGAAGCCCCCTTCATTCATAACATTATTTACTGGGGCAGGTACGTGAATGATATCCTGGTAATTTTCAATTTTAATAACCCCAACATTAATGATCATATCACTTGGGTTAACTCAGTACATCACAATATTAAATTAACCTTTGTAACTGAACAGAACAACTCTTTACCTTTTCTTGATATTTTGATCACAAAAAACAGTAGTTCCATCGTTACATTTTTAAATTTTAGTATTTATAGGAAGCCCGGTTGTACTGACCATACTATCCCTTACTCTTCCTTTCATCCCTTGTCCCATAAACTTGCTAATTTTCAATTTTTATTTAGACGTTTACTTTCCATTCCTATGTCAATATAGAATTCAACTTCATTAAATTTAATGCTATTAAAAACTGTTATCCTCTTCAACTAATTTTACCTATTTATCATAAACTCCGAATAAAACTTTCAACAAACTTAACCCCTATCAATAATTCTGAAAATAAGATTTTTTATTCAATTCCTTATTATGGTACAATTTCTATGTCTATAAAAACATTTTAATTAAATATAATTTTCAAATTTTCTTTTCTACTACCAATTCCCTTCAGAAATTGGTAGTCTTTAATAAAGATTCCACCCCTTTACTGGAACGATCTGTTGTCTACCGTCTTGACTGTTCGTCGTGCGATTGTTTTTATATTGGTCAAACTGGACGTAGTTTCAGAAAAAGAATCAAAGAACATTCCGCTTGTATTTTACAATCGAGCAACCTAATAAATCTGTTTTTGCTAATCACATTTTGGAGTCTAACCATACTTTTGATCCTAATAAAGATTACAAAATTTTGCATATAGCTAATAAAGGTATTTTGTTGAAAATACTTGAACTTTTTGAAATTATGTAGAATAATAATGAATTCAGATTCAACGAAGTCACAGATTTTGATTCCGATTACATTTTCTTGAATAATAAATAGTTAGTTTTGTCATTTTCTCGCTGATTTTGTCTTTTACTTGGCTTTCATTTTGTTCTTATACAGAGAGATCAATAAAGAAACCAATTAGGGTAGGCTGTGATATGTGTTATACGTTTGACAGTACTGAAGTATATTGTCAGTCTATGTCAAATTCAAGATTAGTAAGTTAGGTTTTGTTTGTTGTTTGACACAGACTGACGTAAAACTTAACCTGCAAATCTCGAATTGACATAAAGTACGTTTTTTTTCTATAATAACTGTCAAAGTGTTAAAATGTTGGTAGATATGTGAGTAAAACGTTTTACCCACTATTATGACATATCTGTCAAAATGACAATTTTTTTAGTGGAAAAAAAGAACTAAAAATCTATGTACCAACATTATTAAAACTAGGGACCCTGCAGGAATGCAACTTATCCCCTAGAAAGTTGACCTTGAGCATTATTATAGAAAAAAAATGGACTTTAGACTGGCAATACACTTCAGTACTGCCAAACGTATAACACATAACACAGCCTGCCCTAATTGTTTTTTTTATTTATCTGTTGTTACTTTTTGAACCTCTCTGGTAATTTCATTGTCATTGAATCTAGGGATTTTTCGACTTGTAGGCTAGTTACTTTTGTATTTAATTTTATTCTGAGTGCTGTCATCATCAATGACAGACACATGCTTCGATTACCTATATTAGTAAGTGATTTTATTTATTATTTACATCATTGTTAACCATATTTCTCTGTAGATGATCATTATGACCTGAGGATAAAACCAGTTTGGTTTTGAAACATGTCGCCACCCATTATTTTATAATAAATGTTCGTGGAGAAGACTTATCTAGTTTTATTGCTTCATATCAAGGCATCTCCGTTAAAAGAATGACAGATCACCTTCCTAGAAAATTAGCTTCCAAGTTTGTCAAGTACACATTTTTTATTTAAATATTATTTACTTTTAAAGTAGTACATTCATTAAAATGTGTAAAATAGAGAAAAGTCAGCTTCATGTGGGGGTTAATTATTTGCAAAAAAAATATTTAACACCAAAACAAATACACAACATGGTTGAAGGGCTTAAGGACGATGCCTCTTCGTATGAAATAGTTCATATGTAACATTTTGCAAACATGCAAAAGGTGATGGTTGGCCCAATTCTACGATAATACAAAAAAGATTGATTGCACAAATGACATGATAGATGATAATCGACGTGCTTTTCTAATGGTTCAATTAGCACAATATGAAATGGCCATATAAAGCTCCATAAAGTGTCAACAGGATGGGTAGGTACTCCAAATGTTGATATCTGAACAAAAGCATGTTCGAGTCCTTTCTTCTACACCCAATTCAGGGAATGGGGTCATTCAGGGTCATCTTTTTGTAACAATTTTTGAGCCCTTCCATAGCCGCAATTCCTTGGAATACTAAAAAAATTTTGATGCTCTACCATTTGGAACGTGGCCTCACAATTACTGGGAAGTTTATTTAGGCAGAGTTACTCCAACATAGGTGGAAGAAATGTCTCAAAGTGCAAGGGAATTATGTAGAAAAATAAGTATATAGTCTATGCTAGGAAAAATAAATTCTGTACAACCTTTGTACCTCGTATATTACATATGTAAATGTTGCTAGTCCAAGAAATAAGTGTTTAGGTATTAATATTAGATGTTACAACTATTGCATACTATTGAAATTATTTCTTACTAATTTCAGGTAAATCCGAAATGGAAGAAGTAGCTGGATATGGAAGAAACATACAGTTTGAACATCTACTAAAAGGCTCACAAGATAAATTGACCGAAAATAAATTATCATTGTATGACCAAACGCAACAAAGTTTAAAAGACGTTGTTGGAGATTCGTTTTTCGCTAGTCAAGTTCTCTGGAACTTTTATTGAAACCTCCTGCAGATAATATTACAATCCCTTCTCAAGATAATACATTCATTAATGCAGTATGGTTTCTGGACCTATATTGTGAAATAAACATCACAGAAAATGTGAAGTATGATGAACAACTGCAATACATAATAGAAGATGGGGAAAATGATTGTATAAATAGTAGTCTGTTGTCAGTTTTTAATGAACCCTGCGAACCAATTAAAGTCCAAGGCAAGCAAGACTTCGAGTTGCATTGTAATAATTTGCAAAAATAGCATACTTATTTAAGATAGATAATGAAAAACTAATTTTGACAAACGTTTATAACCATAAGTTTTATATGCCCAGATATGTGAAACACACAAAGATTGTTCGAGATACGATGTTTAATGACAATGAAGATGAAGACTTATATTATTTTTGTGGAATTATGAAGAATTTAAACGAAAATTAGCACAATCATCTCTAAGTGATGAACAAAAAAAGCGCTTTCAGTTTAAACGAAAAGTTGATATGCATAAATTAAAGAAAATGCCGGAAAATGTTCACTTATTCAGAGTTGAAAAAAGTAATCAAATCACATGGTTATACTCCAATCGCCAGGTTAATTTCTTACGTAAACACATCACTTTAGCTGAAGACTTCATCTCAGAACAAGAATTAATGAGTAATGACGATATTGTAATAGTTTCAGGCGGAGCAGGCATTGGAAAATCTTCAATGATAGGATCTTTATATGAATATTACAAAAGACAGAACTGCTGGGTATTCGCACTTCCATTGGGAAAAGCAGCTTTTAATGAACTTACTGAAAAAAATACTTTTGACATTGCTGCCAGATTTATACTGAAATCTTGTGATATTTCTGCATCAAGTTTTATAACGTGTCTGCTGTCACACTGTCTAAAAAAAAATAGAACTAATAAATTGCCCGTTTATCTGTTCTTTGATGCCTATGACGAAATCTATAATGAACGTGACAGGAAAAGATGTTTAAAGTTAATGAAGTTTCTGAATTGCGAATCAAGTGCGAAGATTTTGATAACGACTAGAAAGTTTAGAAGTGAAGAACTGGAAAATAGATTGCTAACTTTTGCTTCTTCTTTGAAAGTTTCAGATTACAACACAGAAATACAAACTTTCTTCACAGAGTTTTGGTATACGCAGCAACGATTATTTGAGATTGTCAAGGATTCAACACAATTAAAAGAGTTTACCACAGATTTGTTTAAGCACATAGAAGACAGTATAGGAAGCTTCATCTTTAATTTTAAAGGTATGATTCAAATGAACTTTTATTGATATTTTTTGATAGAATTAAGGTACATATTAATCCACACACACCCACACACATTAACTTGAGCTGCAATATGTTTCGAGTATGGTAATATGATACTTCAGGAATATAATACTAATAAGAGTTATTTAACCAACAAGTGTGTTAATGAAGGCGATTAATAATCGAAACTGTTTAAAGCACGAACGAGCGATAGCGAATGAGTGCCTTTAATAGTTGAGATTATTAATCGCCTTCATTAACAAACGAGTTGATTACAAAATTTTTTCGTTGACCACAAAATCTCTTTGTGGTGAAAAATTTGTAAAATTGCAGTATTACTAATTTTGTTGTGAATATTAATATAAAATAATTATATCAAGTACTCTAATTTGATTAATACAACTAACCTCCATGCAAAATATCATCAAAACGTCAAAATCACAAAAACAGTTAATTAATGAAAAAGAGTGTATTAATCAAAAACAGTGTATTAATAGCTCTATTAATTCATCCTTTTTTAAAAAACAGTTAATTAATGAAAAAGAGTGTATTATTCAAAAACAGTGTATTAATGGCTCTATTAATTCATCCTTTTTTAAAAAACAGTTAATTAATGAAAAAGAGTGTATTAATCAAAAACAGTGTATTAATGGCTCTCTTAATTCATCCTTTTTTAAAAAACAGTTAATTAATGAAAAAGAGTGTATTAATCAAAAACAGTGTATTAATGGCTCTATTAATTCATCCCTTTTTAAAAAACAGTTAATTAATGAAAAAGAGTGTATTAATCAAAAACAGTGTATTAATGGCTCTATTAATCCATCCTTTTTTAAAAAACAATTAACGAAAAAGAGTATATTAATCAAAAACAGTGTATTAATGACGTCTATTAATCCATCCTTTTGTAGGAAAAATAATTCATTAATATTGAAATTAACAAGCGGTCAACGAAAAAATAATAAAATTTATCATTATTAATTTTAAATTGATTTGCAGTAAAATTACATTTTCCTGTTGTTTAGCTAACACAGTATAAATATGGTACCTACATAATTGTGTTGCACATTTTCTTTGAAAAGTGCAAATTTATGCATTTAGACTCAATTTAGAAAAATAATGGCTAAATGGCAGAATCCGGGGCAAATTTCCCTCCTTTTACTTGCTTCCCTTATAATTTTAGCTATGGTTACTAGAGAAACATGGTTAATAATGATTAATATTAACAATAGCAGGGGAATGTGCCCCGGATTCTGCAATTTTCCCTAGTAATAAAGGAAACATAGATTTTATTGGTTTATATTGTAAGTATGCAGGATTTCCCTCTTCTCATGTCAACCATGATCAGTTCTCATATTTTATAAAAGAGGAAAGTGTTCCTCTCAACCAGTAGGCAAAAACACGTTTGGTAAGATAACGTGTGTTAAAAAAAAGTTATCGAGAGGGCTTTGAACTAGATTTTGTGTTTTCACAACATGTTGGTGATTATTACATCGCTCTACCCAGAATTCAACGCGCTCGGTCACTTGAGTTGTCAGTTGTGAAAGTGAGGTTGTGTGCAATTTATGAAACAAGTTACGACATGACTTTCAAAAATGACTCACAAGGCCACTTGATAACGGATTTTCCAAGCATAATCGCAACCTATTTGAATTTACGAAATCCATCGATGTCTACCGGTCACTGCGCACGCAGATCTTCAACTACTCTACTCGCAGACTTAGGGGCTGATATTACGACTTTGTTCAAAATAAAACAAACATTGCCAACCAAGTAGTACTACAAGATATGGGTTTTCAGTAATATCAAAGAGCATATTATGCTCTTTGGTAATATTGTGCTATTGTATCTTTTACTGTTAATGTAAATAAAAACGTTATTGAGTGCGTTTGTAAAGCGTTTTTAAAAAACACAATATTTTACCTGCGTACCTATGTTAGACAAATTAACTGTCAAAATAATGTAAACTCCCTAGGGAATGTTTTGATATATTTTCTCCCTAGGGAGAAAATGTTTTACTTGTCATGATTTTGACATTAGAGAAATTGATTTCCACTCCCATGGTGTAAATAGTATATTGTTTTATTAGGTACTTTGTTTGACAAGCAATTATGTTTGCATTTGCGAGGCGAAGCATAGAGTAGCCGAGCAAGCGCAAAAATTGCAAGTCAAAACAGCCACTTTTAATCCGAATAATATATACTATTTTTTCTGCAATCTAGAAAAGTACACGTTGTTTGACATTTCTCATGTAAAAATCATTATGACAACTCCATCCATAGTAGTGATGTGTCGATTGTGGTTGAACTCGGTACAAAAGGCGTCAATTCTCGCGGACATTTATTCCTTTGGTGTTGGCGTTATTCAATCCAATTTAATACAATACAATGTTTTGTGAAGGTTGAGGGGAACAGCAAACAATGATGGTGTTTGTTTCGGAGGCCTGTCACATGACACAGCCGGGGTTGCATGCTTTTTTATCAGTTATCCATGATTTATGGCTTTTGGCGCCTTTGTAGGTACTCATTTGATTTCAAGTTAGAAACATAAAAACATACCGAATTACCGAAGGTGTGACCACTGACCAAAAGAAAGATACTATGTAATATCAACTGCCTACTTATATTTTTATTCTTTGCAATTTGCAGCACAGGGCTTTTTTGTTTTACAATTTTTGCCCTTCCAATAACTTAGTTCGCATTTCTTGCTTAAGTCACTTATACAGTCTATACTGAGAAGCCGTGAACGCGAGAAGAGCGGCGCGTTGTTCATTCCGAGTGAATGGGAACCTCGGGTATCTGCATGCCTATTTCAATTTCGTTCCGAGGAACTCTTCACTAATCCATAGGGGATCAGTTAGACCTTACTTTTAGTTATTAGGAAGTAAAAGTACTTTTAATCCTACTAACTAAAAGTGTTGCGTAGCAACATATACTTTTTGTGTCAGAAAGAGAAACGTCTACTTCAATGAGAGATTTGGGTATTAAAAATCATTACCTTTAATAATAATAATAATAATATTTATTTAAATAGGAATCCTAATATACACAAAATTCAAAGTACAACTTATAATTTACAACTAGTGGACCCGTTGCAAATATATTTTGCAAGTTAGAACACTTCTTTGTAACCTATGGCAGAATCCATTAGGTAAAATTTAAATTTTTAAGTTTACAAAACTACTCACACGTGATATTGCTACGTATACTTGACCATGGCTAAATACTGGTTGTGACAAATACGATATATTCCCACTTTGTCCATAGTTTATTCTTGTGATTTATTAATTGTTATCGCAAATGATAGGCGTACAGGACAATTTCTTTTCCGGAGGCAAAAAGGTAGTGCAATATTATGTGTTAATCTATACACAGTATTAATACTCTTCTGCCTGGTTTGCGGTTTGTCCATTTAATACGAAATCTAAGCAGTTATAAATAAATTGCGTACCATTAATCTTATCTCATCTATTAAACCAGTAGACACATTTAAATTTTTCAAAGGAATATCTATTGATCCTATTTTTAGTGTTAAGCAGTGTGGATATATTCCACTGCAATTTAACGAATTTATTAATTCCATAGAAGATTATAAAATGTTGTCATTATGTTTTATATTTACACTCAAATATTGCTTTTCATATTCAGGCAAGAGAGATGTAATTTTGTTGCGCTTCACGCGAGAGCGGACAAAACTCCAAATTAACTCGCCCCAAGAATATGGGCCATGTGCACGAATTTTTTTAGGAGCTTTTTTGCAACTAAGACCGCCAATCGGCGCTGACTTAAATGTCCAAATATTCGCTTGTACACCAAAACTCCGCCAAACGGCATGGGACACAAAAAGAATCAAAAGTAGACTAACTCCCCATCGGATTATAGATTCCGAAAAACCGTGCAAGCTGCTAGCTTCGCTGTAAAAATGAGACGAAGACCGAAGTGCCATGAGTTTGCAAAATCCGAGAATCACAAAAAAAATCGCCAACCTATCAAATTTCGATGGGTGCGAACTGAATATCGGCACTAAAGGTTTTTTCACACAGTTTCAACCGCTAAGAGATCATTTACACCGTAGCACCCTTTGGGGGTGAATTCCAAAAATCCGTGGAAATGATTTGGTCTATTTGTAAGACGATATAATATGCAAAATTTCAACTTCCTATCTGTAGTAGTTTGTTCGTTAAGGTAATCTTTAAAAAACAGATCTATCTCATTTAACTCTTTTGAGGAGATGCATTCTGCAAAACCCTGAAAATGGTTTTACATGATTTGTAAAACGAACCAATGTGCCGAATTTCGACTTCCTACCTGTATCTATGTCGTGACGATCTTTAGAAAAACACATCTGCCCCATTTAATCCCTTTGAGACAATACATTTCGAAAAACCCTGACTTGACTCTATGTGTAAAACGAACTGGCTTGACTCGATGTGTAAAACGAACTACTGTGCCAAATCAACTTTCTACTTGCAGCAGTTACCGTATTATGGCGACCTTTAGAGAAACACATCTATCCCATTTAATTCTTTTGGGAGTTAATTTCGAAAAGCCTGAAATTGATTTGACCTAATTTGTAAAACGATTTAATATGCCGAATTTCAATTTCCTGCCTGTAATAATTACTTTGTGGCTATTTTTAGAAGAACACTTCTGGTCTATTTAACCGGTTTGAGGGGATGTATTTCGAAAAACTAAAAATTATTTCCGATTAGTAAAGCGATCTAAAATGCCAAATTTCAACTTACTGCCTGTAGTAGTTTTCCTGTGGCGATATTTTGACAAACAGATTTGTTTCATTTAACCCCTTTCAGGGATGAATTTTCCAAAACCCTAAAACTGATTTGACTCGATTTGAAACACGTTCTAATATGCTCAATTTAACTTCCTGTACTTGTGATAGTTTCCTTGGAGCGATATTTAGAAAAACATATTTGTCCTATTTAATTCCTTTCGGGGATGAATTTTGCAAAACCTTGACATTTACTTAATCTGATTTGTAAAACGAACTAATATGTCGAATTTCAGCTTCCCACCTATAGTAGTCTCCTCGTTGTAGATCTTTACAGAAACAGGTCAACCACATTTAACTCCTTTGGAGGAATGAATTTAAAAAGCCCTGAAAATAGTTTGACCCTACTTGTAAAAAGAACGATCTGTGAAGTAAAAGTCAATCCCGTCGAATAGAGGGTAAAAGCACTTCTTTGTAGACAATATTGGATGTTTTTCCTTCTGGTTTGAGCACCACTAAGTTGTTTAGAGAACTGACCCCTAAACAGTCTAGATAAAGTTGATTGAGAAAAAAACGGTCTTCCCTCAAGTCGACCCCAGCCTGATTCAGCGACTGTCCCTGCACCCTATTGATCGTCATGGCAAAGCAGGTTTTTACAGGAAATTGCAGTTTCTTAAATTGAAAAGAATAGTCTGAAAGAATAAGGGCTATTCGAGGAATGAAGACTGTCTCCCCTTCTCCAAAACCTATGAAATTTTTGGTCTCAGTGACGTTACGATGCGGAGCTTTCACCAGCAGTCTTCACGTTTCTCAGTAGTATAAGTGCTCTAACTTTCAAAGGCAGGCGATTTGGAAGAAGTCCGGGAGGGTAGAGAGTGTGGAGAAACTCAATGTGGTAGTGCACTGTGTCATCTGCCTCCACCACAGTGTCAATCGATTGATACTTTTCATCCGAATGAACGGCCTTGGAATATACTCTTAGGTGAACCCTTATGTAAATTCAAGACAATATGTCCTTATTGTACGGATACTGCATTTAAAAAAATCACTATTATAACACGTATTTGTCTTGAGAGCAACTGCCATTTAAATATCATCGTCGAGCTGATAAAACCACAGTAAATAAAAAACCGCTAATGGAACCTGTTGAAAAATATTTTGCAATTTACAAAACTCCTTTGTAGACGATGTTTAACGCATCCATCAGGTAAAGTTTGAATTTTTAAGTTTTCAAAACTACTCTCACGTGGCATTGCTACATACACTTGACCATAGCTAAATACTGGTTTTGACGAATATTATATATTCCTGCTTCATCCAGAGTTTGTCTTTGTAGTTTATTAATTGTCATCGCACATGCTAGGCGCACAGCGAAAATGGGAATGGTACCAGAAAGAAAAGCTAGGAGAAAGCCGAATAGAATTTTGGAATAATAGATTACAAAAGCGATGAGTGATTGCGACTTAAATGAAAGAAACTGTGAGGATGGAAGACTATGAAAAACAGGTGTCAGATAACGTAATTAGCAGAAAAAACACCTTACAGCGTATGAGCAATACCAATTTTCGTTAACTGTCATTTACATGTATTTTGACGTTTGTCTCACGAATCAGCAGACCGTTGATTTCAAATAAACATTTAGTAGTTACAGTAGCCCATTGCAAAAAATGAGCAGAACGCCGCAGGCTGACTTCGAGAATACACTTGGTTTACTGCTACTGCATGGCCGGCTGCATCCACTTGAAAATTTCAATATGTTGGTTTTACTCTTAAAATTATCTATTTATTTTCAATTTAGGACTTTTGTGCACATCTACACCGTAACGGCTTTCATTTAAAAAAAGAATTATCGAAATCGGCCCGGTGGAAGTCTCAAAATAGATGTCGAAAGAAAACGCTTCACGTTTTAAATATATAGATAATAATTTCATAATTATATAACACGTGAGCAATGAAATCAAGCTTGGCTTTGAAATATTTGTTTGTGTTGGTGGCACTGTCAGTCTATGTCAAATTCGATGTTCGGAGGTTAGGTTTTGCGTCAGTCTGTGTCAAAACTGACGTAAAACCTAACCTGCGAATATCAAATTTGACATAAGACTTACAATGCCACCAACACAAACAAATATTTCAAAGCCAAGCTTGATTTCATTTTCGTTTGCTCACATGTTATATACATATATATAATACACATATATTGCTAGTAGGGCCTGGAAACGTCAGAAAACATTACGGCGCCGACATAGTCTCACTTAGAGTATAACGCGTCTCGTGCGCATGCGTGAGAATTCGAACTCCGCCTTTAGAAGCGAATTTTAAACTTGCCCACTTCCCCATTGGCCGGACGACGCCGCCGCGCTTGCACACAGCTCACCATTATACATTGAAGAGTTGGTTGTGTGTCTCACTTCCTTGGCAAGTTTCCCACTCATAGCCGCTAGCAATATAGTAAGTATTAGATATATGGTTATATATATTAGTACAAATAACTATTAACAAAATAACAATATTAATCGATAGTAATTCAACGCAACAAAAAAATACATTAACATTTAATAGAATAATTTTAATTTTACAGAATATTTTGATTTTGAATATGTAACAATAGTTTGCTTTTAAAAACTCTACTCGATCTGCTTGCTTTAATTTCTTGTGGTCATTTGTTATACATATCCACCCCTTTAATTAATAAAGAGCTCATTGTAGAACGATAATTTGATTGAAGAATGGTTATGAACGTTATAATAAATCTGTCACTGAAGTTGACGTTTCTCTTACTGATATTAAAGTATATGCTGCTAAGCAACACTTTTAGTTTCTAGGATTAATAGTATATTACTCAACAGGTTTAGAAAAGTGATATTTTACTAAACAAGTATGGAGGGTTTGAGTACGAGCGTTAGCGACGGCCATACTAGTTTAGTAAAACCACTTTTCTAACGTGTTGAGTATACTATTTTATCGCATTCCATAAGAAATGTAAAATACTAAATTTTCACGTACAAGTGACACTAAATGTCAAAACATAACTCGTTCCTATGTACCACGGCCTCCTGGATTAGTGCGAGACTGACGTCTCTACGCGGCCCGCCGCATTTTTAGTTCAAGGCGTTTTTTCTAGTTTGTAGAGGAGCTACAGTACGTTGCGCTTGTGCCTTTGGTTGCATACGTCCACGGCCTCCTGGATTAATATTAATCTAGAAAGTCGTGCCTACGTTACAGGTAATTTATCAAAAACCCAACAGATAGCGCCAAAGTACGTTGGCCTCAGAATCACAAAAATTATGCAAATGTGGCGGGCCGCGTAGAGACCTCAGTCACGTACTAATCCAGGAGGCCGTGCTATGTACTAAAGTACAATAAGCAGCTCCAGTTGATGTTATGCGTTTGGCAGTATTGAAGTTTGTTGTTGGTGACACTGTAAGTCTATGTCAAATTCGAGGTTATCAGGTTAGGTTTTGCGTCAATCTGTGTCAAAACTGACGCAAAACCTAATCTGCTAACCTTGAATTTGATATAGACTTACAGTGTCACCAACAATACACTTCAGTACTGCCAAATGTAAAACAAATCGCCGTTGGTATGCAGAAAAATTTTGCTAATGAGAAAAGTACCACATTTCTTAACGATTTTGAATGAAGAAATGTAGTACATTACCAGATGAAATGCGATAAAAGTACTTTTTCTATTCACTGCATATATACCGGGTGTCAACGAATTTATTAGACAAGTCATAACTTCTAGAGTATTAGGTGTATCAAAATGAGATTTGGTATAGGTAAATGGTATAGGGAGAGGAGAGTTTTCGCATATTTTTCACTTTCCGGTCACTTTCGGTTTCACCGGAAATGGCTCCCGTTTCGAATTTTTAAATAGAACGCCCTGTATATTTTTTGCATATTTGGATTTCTGAGACAATTTTGGATCAGCATGTGACATTTTAAAAACTTATCCATGGCACACTTGACAAAAGTAAATAAATTATTATCCAGTATTTTGCTTAGAAATATTTAACTTATGAGCTTATTTTTAATTCAATCGCAAATAAATTAGTGTCGTTAGATTCGCCAAAAAATCCTCTTTTCGGAAAGTGCTTGTCAAAAAAGGGTCGCCATTTGAACAAAAATAGTTAGACAAGAAAACATGCTTTTGCCAACTTGTCTTATTCCTATCTATTATACTAATCACTCAAACTTTGCGATTGTAATTTTCTGACATCACCTGAGGTCTTTAGATTAGTTTGCGTCTGATCATGGCCACCTAGATGCCATATTAAAAGTGGTTCTAAAAAAATCAAGTAGGCTTAAAAACTTTTTAAAATGTCACATTCTGATCCAAAATTGTCTCTGAAATCCAAATATGCAAAAATATACAGGGTGTTCCATTTAAAAATTCGAAATCGGAGCCATTTTCGGTGAAACCGGAAGTGATCGAAAAGTGAAAAATACGCGAAAATTCTCCTCTCCCTATACCATTTACCTATACCAAATCACATTTTAATACACCTAATACTCTAGAAGATATGACTTGTCTAATAAATTCGTTGACACCCGGTATAGTATATCTGGTTGTACATCCCTTTCGGGATTGAAACCGCTCCTTTGTGGAGCTCTATTGACTCGTTTAGTGTGGTGAGTCAGTCCACATTTTCCTGCCTCTTATAGCTTCTTTTCTGTTTTTGCTTTATATACTATCTTGTTCCATTTTTTCCTGTCTTCGATATTGGCTCTCCAGTTTTTAATTCCCATAGTGCGCAGATCAGTTATCACTTGGTTCTCCCATCTTATTTTTGGTCTCCCTCTTGGCCTGCCTGTTGTAGGTTTCCATTCACTTATTCTTCTTAGTGGCTCCAGCGTATCTCCTGTGTATGTGCCCATACCACCGTATTCTCTGCGATTTTATGAAGTTCACTATGTCTTCTCCCAGTATATTTCTTATTTCAAAGTTCATCAGCCTTCTGTATTCTCCCTCTTCCGTTTTTTTGGGTTCCATTATTCTTCTGATGATTTTTCGCTCAAAAGCGCGCAGTTTCTCCTCGTCATTCTTCGTCAGGCACATTGTTTCACTAGCGTAGGTTGCCACTGGCCGGATTGCCGCCTTGTATATTTTCATTTTTGTAGTTCTGCTCAGATTACTATTGCAAAATAGCTTTTTGAAAGCATAGTAGGCCCTGCATCCTGCTTGTATGCGCTCATGGGTTTCTTCATGCCTGTCGTTATTCCCATTGACCATCACTCCCAAATATTTGAACTTCTCCACTATTTCGAACCGATATTTCCCTATTGCGATATGGTTTGTGTTGTTTCTTATCTGTCTGTTGCTTACCATGTATTTTGTTTTTTGTTCGTTTATTGTTAACCCTCTGTCTTTTGCTTCTTTTTCGAGTTTAAGTAAAGCTTCAACCATGCTTTTCCTAACTGCATAAAAAGTTGCAATTCACAATCATCTCATGATATTATTACTGATAAAATATAAACTATTTAATAAAATAATACAATTTTTTTTATTGTTTCAGCTATACCGTTATATACAAGAATGTTAGCAGAAATTTTAACACCAAAGGACAAGAACCCAACTTTTTCAGAACAAATCATGGTTAATAATGTGCCAGAACTTTATGAGAAATATACACAAATTCACTACAGCATATACTTCAAGAGAACCCATTTAACTGAGAATGTAGTGCAACAAATTTGGTTATTAGAATCAATTTCTAAAAGACTTCGCAAATTGGCTGTTGAAAAATTGACAATGAATTTAATAAGCATTAACCTTAAAGAATTAGAAGAACTGAACAAAATTGGCCTTATTCAGTCTAGAGTGGATAGTGCAATCGATGTAAACATAATAAATACTTTAGAATTTTTACACGAATCTTTCCGGGATTACTTTGTGGCTGAGGTACTGAAACTTTGGCTGGAACGTGATGCAGAATTATATCAGGGTGAATGGGATATTGCAGAGTTTATGATATCTGACTTTTTTATGAAATCGGAGTACAAAGATATAAGATTTTTCTTGAATGCTCAAATTAAAACCATTAATTTTTCTAGTAAGCAATTATTAAAATGTCAAAAGAGATTTAAAAAGTTTAAAGAATGTCCACTGGAATCTGTTTCTGGCGAATCAGTTTTCCATGTATGTGTAAAAGAAAAGCTTTGTTTTTTAGTTAAATATTTTCTATTTAAAATTCTTGATGAAATCGATAAATCAAAGTTATTAAGTGTTCGTAATTTAGAAACACCACTTTATTGTGTAATCAAAACTATGCATGATCAAAGTAAAAAACCGACCGAGGAAGAAATGCTATCAATTTTTTTAGATGAAATTTATCGATGGGAGTATAATAATTCAAAAGAGGTTCTGTTGGCAACAACATGCACTTATTTTATGACCGATGAAGACTGGAAATTACTTGAGGAGTACTCGAGTAATTACGCGGGTAATGAAAAATTACTGAAAGATGTCTTTGATCGTCAACAAGACTGTAAAATTTACATAACGTCTTGTATTGCTAATCAATATGAAAATTTAGAAAAAATACTAAAAAAGTTTCAAAGTGACGCAATAGCTAAACGCTATCTGTGGTTGAGAACAAATGAAAACCAAGAGAGTGGTTTGCACTTAACTGAAGATGCAAAAATAGTGAAGCTTTTATTGGACAATGGTGTCTATAAAAATTTAATGGATAACCATGGACTGACACCATTAAATAGAGCTATTAAGAGAAAACTAACAAATATTGCACTTACATTAATTCAAGGCGAAGCTAAAATAAATATCGGGGACAATTTAGGTTATACGCCTTTGATTTGTGCTGCCAAGTATAACGAATTAGAAGTGCTTGATTGCTTATTAAATTCAAAATATACTTCAGTTGTGAAGATTAATCAAACAACTGTCTACAAGGTGACTGCACTAATGATAGCAACCCGATATGGAAATTTGGAAATTGTAAAATCATTATTACGGAATGGTGCTGATGTTAATGTCGAAGATATAAATGGACTGAATGTAGTACATTATGCAGTAACGGGAGGTGTACCTATACGTTTTTTTAAAGATGCAAACATTAACCATCGCAATCGGAATGGTGTTACTCCTCTCTTGTATAGCATTCAAAAAGGAAAGTGGCCTATGGTAAATTCATTATTGGACAATGGTGCTGACGTAAGCATTGGAAGTAATAATATTTTCCCAGTCGAATTGTTACGTCAAAAAGGGAAATTTATTAAAAAAATTGATAAAATAGAAAAGCAACTAAAAGAACAGAAACGAAAAGAACTTGAAGTAAGTACTGCTAGAACTGTAACTGAAAGCTCAGAAGAATCATAAATGGCTGTAGTTTAAATTTTAAATAAAATACTGGAAGTGACTCAAAATATATACATTTAGTTTAAATTCTGTACAATCTACAGATACCTCATGCAACTATTAACAACAAAATCCTTCTAGTTCTTTTAAATTAATTTATATGGATTATTTTAGTTTCTAATTTAAGCATACATTATTCTAACAATTTAATTGCGGTATACATACATGGGCGAATAATGATTTTATTAAAAATGTTACTGCCAATCCTATGTACACTTAACTGTTTTATTCGTTATTGTTTAGGTTACGTCGCTTTATATATTTTATCTGATGTACTAACTTGATTGATTGCAAGGTGAAGTATTTTCCGTGTAATTATTGTTAGAATCACTATATACTGAAAGATGAATGTAAATTAGAAGTTGTTCAGATGAATTTCATAGATTTAGGCTTAATTACAAACTGAATATACTCTACTGTATATAACATTTATTTCATTTTGGAATCATAATCTTGTTTACTGGACTTCCATAGCGGGCGTAAAATGGTTTTTATGGCCTTTGGGCGTATAAAGTTGCTAAGCAGTATAACAACACCAACAATCTGCATAGAAACTAGAAACCGTAGCACACCAAAAATCACAGCGCCAGCACAACAGTGACGCAGTAGTCTGTAGCCAAAATACTAAACCATTAAATTTTGTCCATTTTGAGAACCAAAATGAAATAAAATGTTGTATATATACGACAGCTGTCGGGAAATGTAAAGCTCTTTGCTTCGCGTCACGCTTTAAATATTCCCCCGTGCTATAATCTATTGATTATGACCTTAATATATAAATAGCTATTATCTGGCTAGTAGCTCTAAATTGAACTTGTTCTTCATTCAAATCATCTTGCAATCAAACAATTTTTTTTGTTATTTTACCAAATAATCATGTGATTTCATTAATGTATGTACTGTAAATTCGTATTTTGTGATGCTTTTGTAGTTACCTACTTTACCTAATAATAATGTGAAATATAATTACTGTTTTAAGTGTGTTTCAATTATTTTTCATCATTATTTTGTGTAATCGGAGTTGTATTCTATGAAAATTTAAAAATGCAATTTACTGTTGTTACTTTGGTACAATCAAAGCAGGTACCTACTGCTTTTGACTTGACCATTTTATATAAATAATTTAACATTTTTGTTGCAACTTATCAATTAATCATGACCAACCCAAAGTTATATGAAACTACATAACTTTTGTAAAGACAGCAACCGTTTCGGCGTTAAGGGAAAGTTTAAAAATTAAGAAAAGTCGAGTATATCATGCCACATGGGTATAAACATGATAACTGAAATACTCTTGGGCGGGATTGGTCGCTTGGATACAGTACCTGGCCTTGAACGATACTTCAAAAATAAGACTTTACGCCATCACTTTTCATGCATATTGTGATTACCAGAGACTGGAAATATGCGCTAAAAAATCAAATTTAATTTTCAAAGGTATAGAATACACATTTGAAAATTGTTACAATAAAACAGGTACAATATATTATACATTTAAGACATTATTGAAACAGTAGGTAATCAAATATTTTTCTAAATTATCTAAAGTAAGATTTACGCTGCGGTCATCTAATACCTATATGTTTATACATAGAAAATGAACGTTCAACTTCACATGAAGTGATTGGTTCATACTTAAATTTACATACAATTTGAGGATCCATGTTTAAAGATTCGTTCAAATTATCACCTCTCAGAATAGTATTAATAGTTTTTAATTCAGCGAATCCTTCATTTTTGTCAATGATACCCAGAAATGTTGCTTTTATTTTCTTACTTTTAAGCCCACTACTATTGAAAATTTTATTTTGTACCTTTGCAGCTATGTCAATACCTTCTTCCAACGAAAGCTCTCTGTTTTGCAATTTTTCTATAGTCAACGCAATGCAAGCAAAATTAGATTTAATGTATGCTAGCCCATTTGCAGCAGATGACTTTTTAAAAATTTCTTTGCATTTTCCAATTGCAATTGAATTATATTCTCGTGCAACCTTGGGTGTGTGAAAGTAAACGCTCTTGACAAATAGGTATGTTAAAAATTTTATTTGTTCCTCACTTGTAAACATCAATTTATCAAGTCAATGTATTCACCTTGAAAATGTTTCTTAACTGGCTAGCCAGTAAAGAATTTACTGGCTAGCCAGTTATATTTTACAAGCGTGCTCATAGATAAATGATAGCGTGCAAAGCCAGAGTTGTCTTCCTTAGTATGTGTCATATTGATGAATTTAGTTGCTTGTCAGTTTGACATTTTGAATAAATGGTTAATTTCTAGTTCTTTACAAGTGAGAAACAAATAAAATATTCAACAAAACACACCAGGTAACCATTTTTACTGGCTCAAGGATATGACAGGCTCGCCTAACGGCTCGCCAGTCATCCCAATCCTATCGCCAGTAAAAACTGTTTTACCTGGCTTGTAATGTTAAATACTATTAACCTTGATCGAGTGGAAAGCGAAAAAAGGTGATTAAACAGGTGAAGGAAACATACGAAGGCGGGGAAACATAAGAGCAACAGTAAAGGAAAGGATACAGAAGCTACAAACAAAGTGAAACGAAAAGTAAAGTGAGGTTAGATTAATACTGTCGAAATACAAACAATGTCGCACAGAAAATAAAAGCCACATCGCCAAACCTCCCGAACACCGGCAAAAGAAGGAAAGAACAATAAATGATCCGGAAAGACAACGAATAGAAACTACGGGCGAATAGCGTCTCCGGTTCGGAAGACTTAATAAAATATAAAAGGAAGAGGCAAAAAGAAGATCCAGAGGAATTTAAGAAGTGGGAAACAGAGCTGTTAGCATTCAGAAAGAGCGCAAAAATAGGGAGATCGCCACAAAAGGGAGAAAATATCCAACAGCAAAAAAAAAGAGTTAACAGAAAAAGAACAAGCGCAAGAAGGCAAAACAGAAGAAATGGAAGTGGGCCTAAAGCAAATAGAGAAATTATTAGAAGATATGAAGCAAGCAAATAAAAATAAAATGGACGAGTTAAAAGAAGAAATGAAGCAAGAATATAATAATAAGCATGAAAAATGATAAGCAAATTCCAAAGATTAAAAGGGGAATGGGAGAAGAAGGCGGAGGAATGGAGTAGGAAAAAGGGTCACCTTGAAGACGGAATCAAA
This sequence comes from Agriotes lineatus, assembly GCA_940337035.1. Lineage (NCBI taxonomy): Eukaryota > Metazoa > Arthropoda > Insecta > Coleoptera > Elateridae > Agriotes > Agriotes lineatus. Next base: position 12,788,565 of record OW679202.1, read on the forward strand.
AAACTAGAAAACACGCGGAAAAGCAAGAGAAAGAAATGAAAAAAATTAAATATCGTAATAAAGGGAGTTTAATGCCAGGACGAGAATGTAGATCGAGCAGTGAAGGAACTGCTGGAGGGAAAATTACAAGTCAAACCAGCATTCCAGGAGGCGTTTAAAGTAGGAAGAAACAAAGATAAGCAAGCAATAATAGCCAAAATGGAAAGCTGGGATGTCTAAAGAGAAGTGATGTAAGGGAAAAATAAATTGAAAAGAACGAAAATAGTGATCGAAGACGATATTTGGAAAGAAAGACAAATTCAGAACAAAATAAGGGAAGTAGCCGAAGGAGAAAAGAGATAAGGCAAAAGGGTACGCATAAGATATCAGAAGCTAGAAGTGGAAAATGAGTTATTTGCATGGGACAAAAATAAAGAGCAACTAAAGAAAGTACAACAACAGTCAACCTACCCAAAAAAGTAAAAAAAGGAGAAACTGGACAGTCACACACTAACGACAATGGCGATGACAATGGAAAGGAAGCAATAAAAACAAAAAGCTACCAAAAACAGAATTAGTAATAGCATCATGGAATACACAAGGTCTTAACAGGGAAGGAAAAATTAAACAATTAGTAGAAGAAATCTCAAAATATAACATTGACATTCTAGCAGTCCAAGAAACAAATATCAAAGACGATACAAATACAAAAATAAAGGACTATATATGGATAAACGGAGGTAGAAAGGAAAATATATATGGAACAGGATTTTCAATAAGCGAAAAAATAAAAGACGAAATAATTGAATGGAAAAAAGTAAATGAAAGAATAAGTCTCTTACGATTAAGAGAACAATATAGAAAACTGACGAACATTAATATATATGCCCCAACAGAAGTAGCAGAAGAAGAGCAGAAAGAAAAATGTTATGACGAATTAGAAAGTGTAATTTGCGAAATACCAAAATATGACGTAAAGCTTATCTTGGGCGATCAAAACGCAAAAATAGGCAAAGAAAAGAAATACCAAGTAATAGGTAAAGAAAGCCTACACGAGAACAGCAACAATGGAGAACGATTAATCAATCTCGCAGCAAGGAATAATCTAGTAAGCGCAATGCAAAAAAGAAAAAACATACCTACATAGAGAAACATGGTGCAGTCCAAACGGAAGAACTACGAACCAGATTGATCATGTGTTAATATCCAAACAGCAGGCAAATACAATTAAAGAAGTTCATTCACACAGGGGAGCAGAAATCGGATCTGACCATTTCCTGGTTAGAATTAAAACAAAGCAGGTTAGACCAACAATTACAAAAAAACAAGGCAACCAAAAGGAAAGGATAGCAACCACTATAAAAAAGGAAGAGAAGCACAGAAAGTACTCACAAGAGTTAGAGCAAAGGTTAAGAAGAAGCAACAACGAGAACGAAATAGAAAAAGAGTGGCAATACTTAAAGACAATAGTAATAGAATGCACAAAAACAATAGAAGAGAAAAAAGAAAATAAAAACGAAGACTGGTATGACCAAGATTGCAAAGAAGCAGTAGAAAAATGCAGATTAGCGAAGCAACAGTGGTTACAGAAACCGAACACCAATAAAAGTCAGCAAGAAACAAAGCAAAAACAATATGTAGAAAAAAGAAGAGGGAAATAATAAACCAATAGGGAAATTTGAAGAATCATACAACAGGAGAAACATAAAGATGTTCTACAAAACCATAAAATGGGAAAGGAAGGGATACCATCAACAAACAATACGATTAAGGAATGAAGCAGGTGAGCTATGTATGGAGGAAGGGAAATTAGCAGAATTACACAAACACCAGATAGAAAAAATATTTACAAACGAAGGATAAAGGAAAATACAACAACAATTGAAAACAGAAGCAGAAATCAAAATTACCGAAGTGGGAAGAGTTTCAAAAAATTATAAAGCGAGGAAACAACGACAAGAGTTCAGGAGCAGATAATATGCCCATGGAATTAATAAAATGCGGGAACGAAGAAATGGGAAGAAAAATTTTTGAATTGATAAAACAAATATGGATAAAAAAAGATGCCCAAAGAGTGGGACAAAACAGTGACATGCCCAATATTCAAAAAGGGAAATATGCAATTGACAGAAAATTATCGCCCAATATCACTCCTGTGTGTAACATATAAGATCTTAGCATCACTAATTACCGAAAGGGTTACAGACGAATCGCAAGGGAAGATAGAGGAATATGAGGCAGGCTTTAGGACCCGGAAATCGACAGTAGACCAAATATTTTTGATCAGAAAAATGTAGAGGAAAAAATATACGAATCCACACATTATTTTTAGACTTACAACAAGCGTTCCATCGAGTAAAGCGAACAGTGATAACAACAGCTACGGAAGAATTACAGTACAGCCAAAAACTAATAGCATTAATAGCGATGATGCTAAGGCGAATGGTTAATAGGGTGAAATATAAAAGTGGCATACTATCAACAAAGTTTGAAAGTAACATAGGGTTAAAGCAGGGGACCCCTTATCGCCATGTCTATTCAATATTGTCCTAGAATACATTAGGTGGAAAGCAAACATCGACACCAACAAAAATGTAGTAAACGGTCCATTTCAAATAATTGCATATGCAGATGACCTTGTAATAATGGCTAGAATAAAGGAGCAGCTTAAAGGGATTGTGGCAAACTTCGGAAAAGCAGAGAAGGCAGGGTTGAAAATAAACACACACAAAATCAAACTACATGATCATGGGTAATATTATCTATTTCATCTTTAAAAACCCGATTGTTGGCCATGGCAATCTGACAAATATCACTCCTGTATATGAACTGACAAAACTGCAGAAAAGTTAGGTTAGGAATTTTGAAAATTCAGAATGCCCGATGTTGCCATAATGTGCTACATTTTTGTGCCTCGTTTAACAACCCTCCACAGTTGTGAAAAAAAGTTGCACTTCTAACACTTGTGGTCTAAATAAATACTATGGAATCTGAAATGTGTGTAGCATTTCAACACACTGTGTTTCGTCTCCATAAACACAATTTGGGCATGCTTTTTATTAAATTTTTCACAATTATCACTTACTTTATCACTTTATTTTTCAGAAATTAGGAAAGTGGCATAATGACATTTACTGGCATATTTTTTTGACTTTTTGTTTTAATAGCATTAGCAACACGGCATTTCAAATTTAGTTAGAAAAAGTTTGCCACCAAAAAGAAATAAAATATAACTAAGGTTTTCCTTAGGACTGCCAATTTAAGAAAAGAAAAGCATGATATCCTATCGTTTTTTACTTCCTTTTACGATAAAGGAAGTATTGGATTCACCCCAAAAATTCGAAATTGAGTTTTCAACAGATCTTCACGTTTTAGAGTCTCCTGATCCCAAAAAACATATTTTTTTTCATTGGTCTGTCTGTCTGTGTGTCTGTGTGTGTGTCTGTGTGTCTGTGTGTGTGTCTGTGTGTCTGTCTGTCTGTCTGTGAACAGAATATCTCAAAAACGAAAAGAGGTATGGCGTTGAAACTTCATATATAAGTTTTGTGTACTATGTAGATGAGACAGCAAGCTTTTGAAGAAAATCGCATAACCGGAAGTAGGTGTTTACTTTTGTAATTTTTCAGTTTTTTTCGAATTTTTCAAAAACGGCGCTAACGATTTTTTTCAAACTTTACATTTTTATTGCATTTTTAATGTATATTGATGTGAAATAGGTGATTTTCCAGTTGAATACTTCTAAAGTAGGTTTCTTTTGTTTTTTCTTCCATTTTTTTTATTAACTCCTATTTTAAATAGAACACCCGGTATATTATTACATTTTTGAATTCAGCTTAAAATTTTAGAGAAAATTTGTCTCTTCAACTAACGCTCTATTTTGTACCGTTTTTGTAGAATTTGCAATTTTTGAAAATTTTTGGCAAATGCTTAAAAATGAAAAATGAAATTTTTGACTAATTATAAGATCACTGTAAAAGGAAGTTGTGTGAGTGTATCACACCAGATTTTTTTAAGATGGAATAGATTATACGAAACAAGACGAAGATCAAAAACTGTGTATCGAGACAGAATCAATAAAAGAAAACCTAACCTTTAAAATGGCAAATAGCGTAACATATCTAGGGGTAGTAGTAAATAGCAAAGGAAAACAGGAAGAGGAAATATGAAAAAGAATAAGTGCCTCAAAGTGCACGGGTGCCTTAAATCGATTTTTAAGTAATAAAAGTGTTTCAAGAGCCGTAAAAATTCGCCTTTATAAGACTGTGATCAGAGAGTCTTAACCCTTAACTGGTAACGTGAAATTTTGGAACACAACTGGTAACGTGCAGTCTGTGAGACTGGCACACCTTTGAAGCGAAAAAAAATATACTGTTTTAATTATTTGTTTAAATATATATATAGAGGTTTGTTAGGCATATATTTGTTAGTAATAATTTTATTTAAAATAACCGAAAACTTAATGTAAAGAAAAAATAATAAAATAATTTTCAACTTGAACACAAATTGGCAATGTACTTTTTACCAGATCAAGATAACAAAGGAAAACTTTTGATCAAAAGTAATTTTATTTATTTTACGATTAATAATAAGTAAAACAATGCATTTGTAAAAAAAAACTTAAAGAAATATTGTAATTCACAGGGCCTGCCATGCCTAGAAGTGGCACAAAATTCTCACGTAAACCGTCACTTTTGAAGCGAAAAAAATTAAACTGTTTTAATTATTTTTTTAAATATATATATAGAGGTTTGTTAGGCATATATGTTTTAGTAATAATTTTATTTAAAATAACCGAAAACTTAATGTAGAGAAAAAATAATAAGATAATTTTCAACTTGAACACAAATTGGTAATGTACTTTTTACCAGACCAAGACAACAAAAAAAAACTTATTTTATTTATTTTACGATTAATAATAAGTAAAACAATGCATTTCTAAAAAAAAACTTAAAGAAATATTGTAATTCACAGGGCCTACCATGCCTACCAATTGAAAAAAATTCTCACGTAAACAGTAACGTGCCGTCTCACAGACTGTACTGAACTAAAAATAAAACACACAAATTTACCAATAATTGTGCGATAGGTGGGGGTACCAAGAGGAGAAAGATTAGATAAGATCATTTGCCGAAAAGCGGTACTCTTTTGCTGAAAATTTGAGATTAAAATTTGCTTGCAGTCTCACAGACGGCACGTTACCAGTTAAGGGTTAAGAAAAGCTGAGGAAAACCAGCTATCAACATGGGAACAAAAGATATTGCGAAGAAGCTTCGGTGGTATTAAAGATGGACAAGTGTGGCACAGGAGGACAAACAAAGAATTAGAATTAGAGTCCTCATATAAAGAAGCAAAAATAGGTTAAGATGGGTAGGGCATACAATGAGGAGGGAAGATAATAACCCAATCAAAAGAATAATAGAACCCGAGGGAAAAAGAAAATCGGAAGACCAAGGAAAACATGGTGGCAGCAAATCGAGGAAGATCTACATAAAACCGGCATAAGTAACAGGAAAGAAAAAAATCAAAGACAGGAAGAAATGGAAGAAGAAAATCCAAGCCATAGGCCAAACTGACCTTTAGTGCTGTTTTATATATACAGTGTGTACGCGGATTGAGTTCACATAAGGTGTAAATGACAAACAAATTTCGAGTTAGATGTTAATATTTTAGGAATCGCTCCTGCTTGTTTCAAACCAAGCTTTGAAAAAATCAATCAAATTAATTAATATAAAGGGTGTTTTTCAAATTGATTTTTAAAAAATTGCCATGAGTAAACAACCTTTATTAGAAGAGATAACAAAAAAAGTATTAACAAAAGTTGTTTAGAATTAAGCGAGGTGGTAGACTCTCAATTGTCAGAGAAATTGGCCTACTCTGATTTTTTCAAATAATTTTTGGTATTTTATACCAACATACTTTTTATCGTGGCTGTAGGAGGCACTCTAACTGGTTTATGAACTAAGATGTTAAAAAAATAATTGAGTGCCTGAGTGCCACCTACAGCTACGATAAAAGGTATGTTGGTATACAAAATCCAAAAAATTTTTAAAAATCAAAGTAGGCCGATTTGTCTGAAAATTGAGAATATACTATCACTCCTAATTCTAAACAACTTTTCTGAATATTTTTTTTTGTTATCTCTTCTAATAAAGGTAGTGTACTTTTGGCCATTTTTTAAAAATCGATTCCAAAACACCCTGTATATTAATTAATTTGATTGATTTTCTCAAAATCTTGTTTTGAGAACAAGCAGGGGAGATTACTAGAATATTAACATCTATCTTAAAAATTTTTTTTCATTTACACCTTATGTGAACTCAATCCGCGGACACACTGTATATATTGCACTCGTATTTAGCCCTCAAATCAGCTCTGATTGCAGTACAAGCAAATAACAAATCAAATCACTAAAGCACAGAGTTGTAATAATGCAGGCATCTGAGGAAATTCACATAAATTGCCAAATCATAATAACACTGGTATAAATGGCCAATGATATTGATTGTATTTGAATAGGCACAGAAATATGGAAGCTCAAATTCCGTGTATTGGGTTTAGCAATATAATTTTAAGCATAATATAATAGATTTGGACAAAGTAGAAGCCGAATCTAAATTAATTAGGAACTGGCACAGAAAGTTCATGTTAGACACAGCTTAAAAAAGGAAGCGTAGTAAGTAAAAACATTAGGGAATGAATGGGAAATGAACATTTTTAGAATAAAGGTGAGAATAAGAATGACCAGAAAGATAAGGCAAAGAACATAGAAAAGCCAGGCAAGTCATTTATTACATGCAAATACAAGACTTGGAAATTTGAAGAGATTGCAGTGGCAAGAAATTAGATGGAATTCAAATAGCAGGAAATGAGACAATATTGGTGTATTAAAAAACGATTCAGTGTAGTGATAAACAATGGGCATTTATAAAATCAAGTGAGTGGCGCATTAAAACGATGAGAAATGAACAATTCAAAAGACAATAATTTTAGTATGTAAGAAATTGTAATTAAATTATCAAATATGTTAATTTAGTTTATAAGTTGTGTAATTGTACATGGTTAAACTTCCTGAAGTTAAATTTGTAGACAGTGTTTTGTCATAAACGACCAAAGGGAGCAATTGTTTTGAATAAATTAGTGAAAGTTGCCTGATTTTTGCTCTGACTTTATATAAAGAATTTTAATAAAGGCATAAAAATATTTAAATAAAAATAGCACCATCGTGATCAGCGAATTGCAGTGTATAAGCACAATTGGAGGCAAGATTTTCCACGCACTTGAGTTATTTTTCGTTCCGAGGCGACTTCGGCAGAAACGGCTACGAGACCAGCTCCCGCAGAACCAATTTGCAGCATCGTGGGAAGGCCTAGGGTGTCAAGATTGTTCCGGCGGAGCCGCATACCAGGTCCCAACACAGCACAGCAGTCCGAGCAGTCCGGGGGCGCAGATTTCAGCCAAGATCACCATAAAGGGGTTGCGACTCCTACGGATGTAAGGTTAGTTTATTATGAAATTTTTATCCGCGCGATTGGCATGAAAATCACATCATACCTTAATTACGACCTGGAGAACAAGAAAATCATAAAAGTTCCTGTGCATGGCGAGGTGTTTTCCCAGGATTTGCGAAATAAATCGTCAGTTGGAGGTCCCAGTAAACAAAAGCAGTTTTAAGCGTCCTTTTAGAATGGGCCAATGATAGATTTGCCTGAAAAACAATAGAACGATAAGACGCTACTTGAAGGCGCAATTATTCAAAATCTTACCGTAAAAAATCTGTACATTTAATTGCTTGATAATTCAGTTTACACGCTAGCTGACAGGTAACTTGAACTTCTTGTGCGAGATTTTGACATTTCAGAATAGCGACGGCGCAGTACGCCCCTTTTTAGGACCCCAGTCCACTTTTTCAGTGGCGTACCGTTAAAATTTTAAACTTACAAATTTAGGAACCTCAGACCCGAGAATTTGAGTTTTTCTTTTCATGTCTCTGTTTTCAAATAAGCTAGCGAAGTTATTGTATCAGATGAATGGATTAAATAAAGGGCAAACTACCATAAGAATAATTCTCAATTTGGCGTACCCAACAAAATAAGTTAATCAGTCAGTTTGATCATAGCAAATAGTAAAACTAAATATTGTGTGGTGACTTATTTTATTTACACATTTTTAATTACATTAATTATCTCGTGGACAGAAGTCATTGCAATATAATTGAATTTTGCTTTGGCCGAATTCACATAGTATTAGATCTGTAATTGGAATGTAATGGTCAGCAAGAAATATGACACAATTTATCTAGGTTCCTCATTTGGTCAAAACGGGCTCCGGTGATAAGGGAACGTCGGGAAGCTTTTCTTTATACCGCTGCAAGCAAAGAGGTGCTTTAACAAAAACTTTTTTAACATTTGCAACCAAACTATTTACATCGGGAAATTTCAACCTAACAACTTTAGCTACTCTATTTAAATCATGCATTAAACATGTACAGTGAATTAAATTAGGAATGAGTATTTTCAAATTATTTTCAGATTTAATCAGATACGGGGCCGCATTGGTAACCATCAATAATATTTTATCGGTTGGTACTCGCTCGGGTAAAAACAAATTAACTATTGTATCATTAATAAATCTGGTTATTGTTAAGTTGTTGATTCTTTCCAACTCCTTTACACCAACTAGAAATGCACACCCTTTATTATCTTGATCTTCCTTTAGTATCGTCACTATTAAATTGGCAATAGAGCGCCCTTTCAAATCGATTGTTTCATCTGAAATCGATATAGATTCATTCACAATGTGTTTTGCAATCATTTCCCTTACAGTTTGATAATTCTAAACCACATATCTTTTTCTTAACAATTTATGTAGCTGAATGCTACAACCCAAAAAAAGATTGTACAAATCTTTTGAAAATACCTCTTGTGCAAAATTACAATGTGCCGCATCACCAAGAAGTTGCTGAACTGGATTTTGACATCCATATTTCTTTTTCATGTGACCTGATCTTCCCAAATGCTGGTCCACTTGAAATTTTCTGTCACAAGTGATCTATAAAAATGGTTTTCTTTGGTACATGGCAAATAGTTAGCGTTAATTAAGATGGACTAATGTAGGCTGCAAGGGACATACACTAAGCGAACACTAAAGTGTTTCTTGATTTATCTTGGGTAGGTAGGTTACTCATCAAGTCATAAACCACCAATGAGCTAATGAATGACCTAATGATAATGTCAACATTCCTTTTAGCTATCCTTGCATTTAAATTATTATTGCCCCAGCCTAGGCTGTTAACACTTAACAGCCTAGGCCCTTAAGAAATAACAGAACAGTAATATTTTAACATTGGCAATACTGAAATGTATAGTTAGTGCATATATGTAATACTATATTGCTAGCGGCTATGAGTGGGAAACTCACGAAGGAAGTGAGACAGATAACCAACTCTTCAATGTATAATGGTGAGCTGTGCGCAAGCGCGGTGGCGTCGTCCGCCTAATGGGGAAGTGGTCAAGTTTAAAATTCGCTTCTAAAGGCGGAGTTCGAATTCTCACGCATGCGCACGAGACGTGTTATACTCAAAGTGAGACTATGTCGGCGCCGTAATGTTTTCGGGCGTTCCGAGGCCCTACTAGCAATATATGTATACTACATATATGAGTTAGTGACACTGTAAGTCTATGTCAAATTCGAGGTGAGCAGGTTAGGTTTTGCGTCAGTCTGTGTCAAAACTGACGCAAAACCTAACCTACTAACATCGAATTTGACATAGACTTACAGTGTCACTAACTATACTATACTATGCATTTTTTTCCATAGGTGACTCTGATAAGACGAGTTTTCTAACACCCGTTGCTAATACTATTTAACTTTTTCATTTAAATTGCTCTAAAATTTCAATTTTTGTAGGTGTTATCGCATCTAACTAACTGCCTTATGTCGTTAATAACTATTTTGAGTATAGGTCAGATGATAAAAAATTAAGAAAAAAATTTAAAATTGCAAATTGCAATAATTTCAAAAACAACTAAATTAAATGTACAAATGTGCACCGTTGTCTGCCTGATAGTAACTAAGACGACCCACATGTTTTTTATTGATTGTTGTCATTGATAAAAGCGTAAAATCATACTTCTTAAAATAAAATTTAGTTTTTTGTAAATAATTTTTGGTCATGTGACCTATACGCAAAAATTACCTTATAGTAAGTAAAAAAATGTGTTCTTTTAAATTCCGAAATAAAAATAGGGGGTTGCCATTTAAAACAAACATTGATGACGTCATAACTCCTACGCGGGTCACCCTGTATGTATAGATTTTATTTGAAAAAATGTGCAAATAAAAATAAAAATCGACGGGTTCCACAGTTTTCTCCAAAAGTTATTCCTGAATGCTTAAGGAATTTATCCACTACTTTATGACAGCACTGTATAATAAAGTGTAGGTATTGGGAAAAATCCTATATGCCACACGTGAATAAATAGATATTATCCATTCGGGAAAATTATCTTAATTTCGCTTTGCCTCGTGAGCTAAAGTTTTCCCTTTATGGCTAAAATGCCTCTTATTCACTTGTAGCATACATAAATTAACTAAATATCATATCATCTTCTGTTAGTGTACTACATAGTTACCATGGTAGCATGTATTTATTTTGTTAGTTACTATGGAATATGGACTATTTTATTCCCTAGTGAATAAAGCAGCATTTTATCTATCCTCATCATTAAAATGTTACTTTATCAGGGAGATTTTCATAGACTATTTCCCACATCTCTTATTATCCAATGAAAAGCCACGCTTTTTCAAAATTCAACCAATCGTGTGTTTTTGTAGTGGCAAAAAATCGAAATTTTCCCTTGGGATTTTGTCAGTTTCTTTTGCCACTTGCATCCACGGCAATCACCAAGTATGTTGCTTTAATCAAGGTGGTATTTAAGAAACGTCATTTACACTGTCATTGTGTATCAGTATAAATGTCAAAATGAACCGATATTTGGGAAATAGTCCACAAAATGTATTTTGGGCTCATGATTTTGCTCGGCAAATGTTTTACTCACGATTTGCTGTTTTTTTGGCAATGCCCTTCGACAAACTAACTTTGACAAATTCCCTCGCCTTCGGCTCGGGAATTTGATCAAGTTAGTTTGTCTTGTGACATTGCCAAAACAAAATACTTTCGTAAAACATTTTTACCGGTTTCAGGATATTAAGCCTTTGTTTACATATACAAAAGTAGGCTGGTAACTAGGTCATAACTTATCTGTAGGGTAAAGGAATATTATCCTACATGACAACCATAACCACACAGCAACCGATAAACTATTGAATAAATCGCGGATGTTATGAATCATAACAGCCTCAGATGTTTTAAAAGCCTCGCTCTACGAACTCGGATTTCAAAACATCTGCGGCAGTTATGATACTCATAACATTCCTAGATTTGTTAATAGCTATTACCGGCAAAAGCATTTGCCCTTAATACATTATTACTGACAAAAATTCAAACGGCAAAATTTAACCGCGGTTAAATATGTGTCAAAATTTAATCGCGTGTGCATAATTGTAACATGATTTTTAAAGCCTGAATAAATTTTCACGATTTTCTGTCAGAATGTTTTGCTCTGAAGAAATATACCTACGTATCTCGTAAATTTTACGCCCCAAAATCCCTCGTGCTACACACTCAGGATTCTTGTTGAGCGGCAAATTTATTTAACATACATGGTGTTATGGAAATGAGTGCAAATATTTTAACCCGTAATAGAACGCGCTAAATTGAACAACTTTTCTATTTATCGTTTTTTCGAAAACGCTCTCAAAACTGAGTTAAAATTCAAAACAGTTTTACCTTAAAAATGTATACCCGCCTATGAAGTAAGATTTTAATTCAATGCTACAAGCAACAAAAAATCTCTTTTAGATAAAACTGCATATGTGCTGATAAAGACGTTACGAAACATCTGGTTACTATTTACTAACCTACCTCAATAATAACTCAAGTAAGTCATTGGCCGCATTTTAAATTAAGTCATCAATAATGGAAAATTGCGTTAAGTCAGTAATAAATAACAATAATTAATCATTTATGTTTACATTTTTAAGCTGATAAGAACAGATACTACACTTTGATCTTACAATTATAGCTCTAGGCCGAGAAGCGAATACGAAAGACAAAATTATTTGTGGGTGTGATTTAATAATGTACCTACTCACTTTACAGCAAATGCCCAAAATGATGCCCTTCGCTGTCAATGCAAGCTTGAATTCGTCGTGCCATCGAAACTTGTGTTCTTGAAATCATTTCCGGATTTTGGCGAATTATGTCAGCTACAACATTTACACGTTCCGTCAGTTCTTCAATTGTATTAACTGGTGATTACTTGTGTTGTACCTATTCGGCAAAATCTCGTAAATGATGCACAGTTGCCGTAAAAGTACGGGCATTTAGGAGACGACGCCCAGGAAACCTCTCATTGTACAAACGTCGTGCTCCCAATGCTTCACTGTACAAGATCACCATGTCTGTTAACTCAAAATTGGTATAATTCGCCATTTTGGCACTCGGCACACTCAACAACTCGAAATTTCGAACGAAACGTGTGATACCCAACGCGGTAGGCTTTAAACTGACACGATGAACCACGTAACGCATTTTTGTCACAAAAACTAAGATAAGATTGTTTTGCTTGCTGCAGCACCTTTTCTTTTTTGTTCATTATTTTTGATTTTTAATAACTACTACACCTGATACATCGAACGACTCGTCAAAATCAAGGGGGGAAAAAATATAAAAAAAAGATGAGATTTTGAAAAAGAAAACTTACTCAGAATGACGAGTTCTATTACGGGTTAAAATATTTGCACTCATTTTCCTAACACCCTGTATTTCTTAGCAAAACATTCTGACCGAAAAAGTCAAAATTTAATCGGCTATTTTAATGCACTTGGGATATTAGGTACTGTTGATAAAATACAGGTCTACAAGTAGGTAACGGAAATAGTTATTTATGTACCTAGAGCGAAAAATGATGCATTAGGCGTGAGTTCGAAAGTTTCGGGCCGAGCGAAGCGAGGTCCGAAAAAACTCGAACGAACGCCTAATGCATTTTTCGCTCGTGTTGCATACAAATTTTTTCCTACGGCTGTTAAATTTTCGAAAATAGGTTTAAACTGGTGTTTTTGCCATTTCTAAAATTTCCAGCGACGTGCAAATTTTACTTCGACACGAAGTGTACGAAATATTGAAATTCCCTCATATCGAAAACCACTCTGAGTCAAATATCTCTAAAATTCGAGCCAACCGACTAATGAACCCACTATATCAAATCTCCGTCTCGGCGGTGCGGATCTTTTGGTGAAGATCCCAGCCCACTAGATCAATCCCCCGTATTGGGGGGTGCCTAAACGTGCTGTGCGGGGGATGTATGTTCGTATGTGTACACGATTCCGGTCGCCAGGAACCTTCCTGAAGTCTTGGATCGTTTTCATACGATAGGTCCTCCGAAAATGAAGGCAACATCAACTTTTGAGCTATGGTCGTCGGAAAAAAAAAATTTTTTTTGTTTTTTTTTTTTATAAATAACTGGTTCATAGCATTTCATTGTATTAGCGAAACGGAGTGATGCTGAGTATCGAAGTATTCTTGGAAAGCACGGAAGGGCGCTTTTCTTGGGTGGGGGGTACCGTATATTTTACATCAGAATTGGATATTTTATCGCCCATTTCTTATTTTTCTTGACACTTAAACACCGACAATACACAAAATAAAGCACAAGTAACTTGAAATCGCGAAAAAAGGTTTAAATCAAATTCACAGTGACAGCTGTCAACTTTGACGTTTTCAAATAGCTGACCACTAGCCGACTTATGTATATAATCATGAAAGCTTATATAAAATTTATGTATGTTGCTATGTATTACGATTCACGATTATATACTTACGTATGACGGCTGCCGCGATGAACTGATTCAAAACAATAAATTTTTGACGTACGTCAACAAGGCGGAAAGCTTGATTTTAGAAGCAGTCGTAGGAAATAGCTATTTATGCAACAAGTGCTAAAAGTCGACGTTTATGCGCGAGACATGAAAATTATGAAACTCAGCCTTCGGCTGTTATGTTATGACTAGACAATGGCCCCCTGTGTAAAACTGCAAGTTTGCAACCTTGAACGATAATAGCTTCTTTGTATGAACTGCAAGTCTGCAACCTTGAACGCACGTGGCTTCCTGTCTCGCGCTCCCTTTTAGAGATAACGCTTATCTTAGTTGATTAGACATAGTATATATACAAGTAGCTTGCACCTCTAAGTTAAGTTCCAGTTAGTTCGTAGCTAGATGTAAGAAATTGTCTGGCAGCTAATCTGTGTGCTTCCAATGTTATATTTCATTGTAAAATAAAAATAAACGTTTTTTAAAAAGTCGTTTCGGCGGCCTTTTAATAAAACTGGCGCAGTCGGTAGGATTTGTGGAGGAAAACCTGGAAAACTACAAACATCGAGTCGACCAGCAACTTTTCTTGAGGTTCAGCTCTTTGCCGCAAATCGACACCTACCACCCAGCGGATTTTCGGACATCTCCAACAGGGACAAACATCGCCCGATCGTGAGAAGCGCCCGTCGACCCAGCTCCTGCTCCTCCGTGGTTATTGGAACCATCTGGTCATTGGGACCACTTGATCATTGGGATCAGTCTCTGGTTTGGCAACGTCAACAACGACGACCCCAGGACAACTTTTGGATAACGCTCTAGCGCGAAGCAGACTATCCAAAGTCGGACTTCAGGACCTAGCTGTTTGCAGGCCAGCCGACATCAACAGGATCGACGCATCCTTTTTGAAGACAACAGGACGTAGCAGATCGCACGCCGTTCGTCAATTTTAAAGCACAATGTAAGTGCATATTTTTATAATAATTTTCAAGCTTTAGAGAAAAAGCAAAGGTATGTGGCGATCAAGATAGCAGGCGAAAAAGGGCGGCTTAGAAAAACAACTCTAATAGTGTCTTGTCAATCACAAAATGTATTTTCAATAAATAAGATATTTGATGTGAGAAACGTAATTATTAGTAGAATAAGTGCGTCTTCTCCATAGTGGTGACCCCGAAGAGAACACAGACTTTTCGTACATCGTGCGTTCCTTTAAAAAATCGACAATTTTCGTGGCATTCACTGACATTAATCGCATATGATAGTGCAATGGAACAAATCGAAGATCAGCTCAGACAGCTTCAACAGGAACAACTAAGACTCCAGCAAACGATGATTCCACCTGCAGAACCTCGAGAAAACACTAGTGTTTTCCGAGTAAGTCCAAAGTTTCCACCGTTTTGGCCCGAGCAGCCAGCTGTTTGGTTCGCTCAAGTTGAATCGCAGTTCGCTCTTTCTGGAATCACACAGGACAGTACTAAGTTCCATTATGTAGTTTCAAGCTTGGACAATCGTTGCGCTGCAGAAGTGAGTGACATTATAACAAGTCCACCTGCAGACAATCGTTATTTGTACCTACGAACAGAACTAATCAAGAGGATGTCGCAGTCAGCGGAACAGCGCGTACGAACATTATTAAGTGATGCCGAACTAGGAGACCGGCGACCTTCGCAATTTCTTCGGCACTTGCATACCCTCGCAGGAGATATCCAGGTACAAGACAACCTTTTACGTACTTTATGGCTGCAGCGATTGCCACCAAACCTCCAAGCAATTCTTCAGGTACAAAGCGAACTCGCCTTGGACAAGTTAGCCGATTTAGCTGACAAGGTAGCTGAAGTATTACCATATCCATTGCCCACCACACATCAAACTGCTAGTGTAGCATCAGTAGCTATTGACAATCTAACCAAACGATTAGATGATCTTGCCCGTCAGTTAGCGGATATTAAAACTGCAATTTCGTCAAATAGTTCTCAATATCGATCTCGCAGTCGATCGCAATCGCGATTTCGAAGAAATCAATCACCAGCACCTCAAAGTTCCCAGAAAAGTGACGTATGCTGGTACCATCGAAAATTTAACAATTTAGCGAATAAATGCACCGCTCCATGCAGTTTTTCGTCAAACTCCAGCGGCAACCAGTAACGGCGGCGGATGGTTGTCAGAAGAGTTCAAGCCGCCTTCTTGTAACAGATCGGACAAGCAAGCACCAGTTTTTAGTCGACACTGGATCCGATTTATGCTGTTTCCCATCAAAACTTCTTCCTGAAAAGCGTCCAAACACAAATTACGAACTCAGCGCTGCGAACAGCACTACGATCAAAACCTATGGAATCATAAATCTACGCCTAAATTTTGGACTTCGGCGAGATTTCATCTGGCGCTTTGTAGTAGCAGACGTCTCTCTCCCTATCATTGGTGCAGACTTTCTATCGTACTACAACTTGTTGCCAGACTGTCACAACCAACGCCTTCTGGATGGTATTACAGGTTTAACCGTCCCCGGCCAGACTTTTCAAGAACATCATTCAAGTATTAAGGCGTTAGCGCAAGAAACTGACTCCTACAGTATCTTGGCTGAATTTCCAAGTCTTATCAAGCCTTCTGGATCTCCTAGAGAGGTAGGACACAATACCTTACACTATATTCGCACAGTTCCAGGCCCTCCAGTTTTTTGTCGACCACGTCGTCTTGCTCCCGACCGCCTGCAAATCGCCAAGACAGAATTTGAGGTTATGCTTCAAAATGGTACAACACGACGTTCAGAAGGACCTTGGGCATCCCCGCTTCATCTTGTACCAAAGAAGAACGACGGCTGGCGCCCATGCGGTGATTACAGAGCACTCAATGCGCGCACAATCCCAGATAGATACCCAGTGCGACACATACACGACTTCGCACATCGTCTTCGTAGATCCAAAATATTTTCTACGATCGACTTGGTAAAAGCGTACACTCAGATACCAGTGAACCCGGACGATATACCAAAAACGGCAATTACGACCCCTTTTGGATTGTTCGAGTTTCCATTCATGACGTTTGGTCTTCGAAACGCTGGTCAGACATTCCAACGATATCCTTATCTACAGCCGTAACGCCACTCAACATCAAGAGCATTTACGCACTCTCTTCACTCGACTCAACGAGTATGGTATATTGGTAAATCCTAACAAATGCGTTCTAGGCGCACCAAAAGTTACATTTCTTGGATACGAAGTTTCCGCTGAGGGAACCTGTCCTATTCCTGACCGAGTTGCAGCACTTCAAGACTACCCGTTGCCTCAAACAGCTAAAGGTTTACGACGCTTCTTGGGCATGATTAACTTCTACAGACGTTTCCTGCCCTCTGCGTCAGAGAATCGAGCCCCTCTCCACGCCGCAGTTGCTAACTTGAGCGGTAGTCAACCAGTATCCTGGACACCGGTTTTAGAACAAGCATTCATCGCTTGTAAAGAGAGCCTCAGCAACGCTACACTGCTTGCCCATCCTGCTCACGGCTCACATCTAGGACTTTTCACAGACGCCTCTTCCACATCCGTTGGTGCATGCCTGCAACAATATGTGGACAAGGCTTGGCAACCGCTAGCGTTCTTTTCTAAGAAGCTCAATAAGAAACAATCAGAATGGCCTGCTTATTACCGAGAACTTTTAGGTGTGTACGAAGCTGTACAACATTTTCGGCACATTCTGGAAGCACAACACTGTACGATTTATACGGACCACAAACCGCTGACATATGCTTTCCAACAAAAACGAGAAAAACTTCCTCCAGTTCAACTCAATCAGCTTTCATTCATAGCTCAATTTACTACAGATATTCAACACATAGATGGCAAATCTAATGTAGTGGCAGATACAATGTCTCAGATCGAAGCAGTAACGAGTATCCATCAGCTAGATCTCATAGCACTCGCTCAATCTCAGACGGATGATCCTGAACTCCACAGTCTTCTAGATGGTGGCTCATCACTCCGCCTAGAACAAGTTCCAATCCCTGGCAGTAAGATCAAGATATACTGTGATACATCAACTAACAAGCATAGACCTTTTGTCACAACTATGTATCGTCGAATCGTTTTTGATTCTCTTCATGGCCTAAGTCATCCTGGCGTTAAAGCAACAACAAAACTCGTGTCAGAACGCTTCGTATGGCCTAACATGAAGAAAGATTGTAATTCCTGGACTCGATCCTGTCAACACTGTCAGCGTTCAAAAGTTTCGAGACATGTGATGACTCCTGTAGGAACTTTTCAACTGCCTCAAAATCGATTCCAACAGGTACATCTAGACATAATTGGCCCATTGCCCATGGTAAGAAATTATCGCTACTGCCTTACAGTAATAGACAGATACTCCCGGTGGCCTGAAGCCTGGCCACTTGAACGTATTACTGCACAAGAAGTCACAGAAGGTTTTCTATCATGCTGGATTTCCAGATTTGGCTCACCTTCTCAAATCACTACTGATCAAGGTCGCCAATTCGAGTCTGAACTATTTAAATCACTGGGAATAACAATTGGATTTAAACGCACAAGAACAACGAGTTACCACCCATGCTCAAATGGAATGGTCGAGCGATTTCATCGACACCTCAAAGCTGCTCTCATGTGCCACCCAGAACTTACTTGGCTCGAAGCTTTGCCAATAGTTCTCCTTGGCATTAGAAGTGCCTTCAAAGAGGACTTACAAACCTCTTCCGCAGAAATTGTTTACGGAGAACCTCTACGTCTCCCAGGAGAAATGTTGAGTAAACCTGCTGTCGATGCAGAACAGCCCGGTGATGTTTCTGATTTCCTAAACCATCTAAGAAATCAGATGGCACGACTTCGACCAGTCCCTGCATCTCACCACGTTTCCCCTAAAATATTTATATTCAAGGACTTAGCCACGTGTACTCACGCATTTTTAAGAGACGACCGAGTTCGCCCTTCTCTGCAACCTCCATACACTGGCCCGTATCAGATCATATCTCGAGACGAAAAAACTATGGTGTTACGTATACGAGACAAGGATGTTTGCGTCAGTCTCGATCGAGTGAAGCCAGCATACATCGAAGATAATAAAAGCGAAAACACAACCAATACCCAGAAAGACTATGTGACCCGATACGGACGGAAAGTTCATTTCAACTTAGGACATCTCTTCTCCGTAGGGGGGTGATGTGGCGATCAAGATAGCAGGCGAAAAAGGGCGGCTTAGAAAAACAACTCTAATAGTGTCTTGTCAATCACAAAATGTATTTTCAATAAATAAGATATTTGATGTGAGAAACGTAATTATTAGTAGAATAAGTGCGTCTTCTCCATAGGTATATTTTTATAATAATTTTCAAGCTTTAGAGAAAAAGCAAAGGTATATTTTAAAGGCAACAAAGTAACGACTATTAAAGCGTTCGCCTAAGTAATAATTTTTAAGTTTTAAAGAAAAAGCAAAATAAAAAATTTTTAAAGGCAACAAAGTAACGTAATATAGTTTTCAAAAGTAATAATTATTAAAGCGTTCGCCTAAACAACAAAGTAAAAATTTCAAAGGCAACAAAGTAACGTAATATAATTTTCAAAAGTAATAATTATTAAAGCGTTCGCCTGATCTATAAAGCTAATTAATCTCAAACAAACTTTAACTTATACTAACATAGTTCTAATATTTATTTATAATATTAGGCAGAACGTAGTAAGCCAGCCCAATTGCTGCACATACTAGGTGTGCTTAATTTGCGTTTGTGCTTGCGTTCTTGCGCGTAGGGCTCCTACCCCCTTTTTTTTTAGAGATCCCCTAGTCATATAAATTGTTTACTAACATAAAACAAAATTAAAAATCAAGTGAAACAAATAAGTAAAGTTAATTTTTGTCTATAAAATTTTATGTTTAGATCACTATTATCTTGAAGTATTAGATAAAAAAATTATATTTTGAAACCATTGTAAAATTTTATGTCTCGAGATCGATCACGCTCACCAAGGAATTATATCCCTAGAATTTTATTTTTAAATAATTTTGGGTTGTTACAACAAATATGGTTGAACAAAACGCATCATTGTTTCCCCCACATTTTAATGTAGCTTTACTAAATGAAATTCCCACATACGATGGTAATCAAGCCACTCTTTCGGAATTTATCAGATCCGCAGAAATCATTGCAACTAAATTTTGCACAGAAAATTAAACGATTATATCAACCAAGTAATTTTAAATTCGATAAGGAATAAATTAAAAGGTCAAGCGTTAGAAGTAATTACAGGTTACGAGTATGATACTTGGAAAGACTTAAAAAATGTCTTAATTGAAAATTTTGGCGACCAAAGGCCAGAATTGAATCTTTTAATTGATTTAACTAAATTAAAACAGAATAAAGACTCTCCCATAGAATTTTTCAATAAAGTTAGAACTCATTTGGCAATTTATAATTCAAAAGTTTCTCTGAGTCAAGAATCAAAAGACATTATCACTTATAAATTAAAGGCTAACAAAGATTTAGCACTTCGCACTTTTACAAGTGGACCAAATGAAAATTTAGGAAGCTTTGTAAGAAGTAGAAATCCAACTTCACTAGAACAAGCCTTAAGCATAGTAAAAGAAGAAAGTGATATCAGATATTCTCAAAATCAAAATAATTTTCAAAGTCAAAAATTAAATAAATCAAATTTAACTTCCGATATTCAAACAAGAAAGGTTGATATGAAACCTAAATTTAATAACCCAAATTTCATGCAAAGACCATTCCAACAAAATCGAAGTAATTTTAACCAAAATCCTAAAAGTAATTTTAATCAAAATCCCAACTATTTTAAAAGTCCAACAAATTTTAACAATCCTAATAATTCTAGAATAACTCAAAATGCAAGCTTTAATGCATTTGCACCAAAACCAAATTTTTCACCAACAAATAAACCAGAACCTATGGACTTTAGCACTATAAAAAGACCAGCTACTGAACAATCAAATTTCCCCAATAAATATCGAGCAAATTCTCAAAACGTTAATAGAAATTTTAATCATTTAAATTATCATCAAGAAAAACCTCCGGATAAATATGAAAACTTAGCCGAAAATTTATTTGAAAATGGAGAATTTTCAACTCCAGAAAATTTTAACGAAAACCCTCAGGAATATTTTGACCCTGACAATTTTCAAGATACAACTGAAAATTACGAATCACAAGATTTAGACCATACTTACGATTATTTCGAATATCCAGATCCAAACGATGCTGTAAATTTTCATTAAGAGCCTCGGAAAAGCATATTTTAACTTTTAATATAAATTCAAAATCAGATCTTCCGTATATTATAATTCCCGCCACCGGCGATAAACTTTTAATAGATACAGGTAGCTCACAAACAATAATTTCTCCAGAATTTGTACAACAACATTTTCCAAATTATATTTATGAAACAGAATTTGAGATAGTTACATCTCATGGAATTTCTCAACATAACTTAATTGCAGATTTACCAATCCCCAGTCTTTTTTATGAAAACGGAACACATACATGTTATTTATATAATTTTAACCAAGACTATATAGGACTTATTGGATCCGATTTATTTTCAAAATTATCCGCACGAATAGATTATAAATGGATGCATATTCAGACAGAAAGAGCTACGATACCATTTTATTACAACCCGTAAAAACTAAACAAAAAAAAGTGAAACTAATGTAATTTTTCCAAACTTAAAAATTAATATTTTTATTTTTCTCAACAAAACCTACAGTTAACCCTGTGTACAGAACTTTTCGTAAAATTTATCAGCATAAAAAAACGAAACTAAAGTAACTCCAAAATTAAAATTTAATGAAAAATTAGTCATGCCTTCAGCAATTGAAATCATACAATAATCAATTTAAAACAAGCGTAATTAATCCTTTAAATGAAATACAAGAAATTAATATTTATAATCCTTAATCTTATAAAAATAAAAATTATGAACTCAACAAAAATCAGTCTACCAGATTTAACAACTTTAATATAAAAACTCCAAACATTAAAAGTATTTTAGATAATTATTTTAAATAACAATTTAAAAAAACAATTTAAGACTAAAACCAATGCACATATAATTTCAAAACTGACGAAAAGTCAACTCATAAGGTTTAGTAATTCAAACATAAATCTGTAAAATATTTAGATTATATAGCTACCTACTACTTTAGAAGGAATAAAATCAGATTCATCTAAAAATTCAACAATCAAAATTTCCTAGCACCTAAAAATCGAAATAAAACCATTTTTAACCAAATAGTCTATTATAGAAAATTTATCAAAGACTTTTCCAAAATAACTAAATTTTTAACCGTGTGTTTAAAGAAAAAATAAGATTGTTCACACCCTTGAATTTTTGAAAAACTTTAAGTATTGCAAATAAATTCTAATAAATAAATCAGTAACTTTAAGTATCAAAAGTATTTTAAAAAAATAACATATTAAGAAAAAAACTTAAGACTAAAATCATTTAAATCAGAAAAAAAACTCAAATAAAAATTATACTTAACAAACAAACAAGACCTAAGCTTGTATTAATCTAGTATTTACAATTTTAATAATCACAATATTTCTCGCGTTAAAACTAAAATGTTCACAGCAACATACCTTTATAATTGATATTGCTAAAGGAAAACAAAGAAAAACCTTTACAATTTAAAATTAAATTCAAATTCAGAAAAGTCAAACATTTCAATTAAATGAAAAAGCATTTGTTAAAACAAACCTCAGAAGTAAAGATTAAATTTAAAATTAAATTCAAATCCAGAAAATCAAACATTTCAATTAAATGAAAAAGTATTTGTTAAAACAAACCTCAGAAGTAAAGATTAAATTTTAAATTAAAACTAATTCGGAAAAATCAAACATTTCAATTAAATAAAAAAATATTTGTTAAAACAAATTTCAGAAGTAAAGTTGAAATTCAAAATTAAATCTAATTTAAAAAAATATATATATAAAACACCCTGACTAAAAGGAATTATTGCTCTCCCTTTTTTCAGGATTACTACCATCTTCATCGCCTGTACCCTGCTGACTCAATCACCAGTCATACAGAGCGACATTATTATTAAGAATTTAAAAGATAATCCCGGATTATATCCCTTAAACTTAGGAAACGTAGTGCTTAAACAAAGCGAATGGACGCTTATTAGAAATATAGACTATACCCCTATATTTGTTAATTATGACACACTTAGAACTAATTTAATGAAAATAATACCGTTACTTGAAAATAAAAGTTACGTTATTGAATATACAAAATTTAAAAGGATTGACGATATTATTATCAATCATAACAATTTACTCATAATATTAAAACAATATCTTGAAAAAGCAGATAAACTCTTAAGTCAATTATTTCCTGATGTTAAACACAAAATTAATAAGAGAGGTCTTTTCGACGGACTTGGATCCGGCTTCAAATTTTTAACCGGCAACCTCGACGCCAACGATGGAGTCAGATATGAATCTATGATTACCAAATTACAAGAAAGCGATAAAATTCAAAATGACGTTATATTAGAACAAACTAAAATTTTAAATGATACCATCTCAGTAATCAATGATATAGCAAAGAGTCAAGAATTACTAGACAGAAATATAAATAAAATAATTTTACAAAATGAGGAATTAGGCAAAAATCTCGCTACATACTCCTTAAAAACAGTCTTGCTAGAAGCAATTCAATTTTTACAACTACTTATTAACACTTGTTTGGAACTAGAAAATGCATTAACTTTTGCCCAAAATCAACAGATGCATATGTCATTAATTGATAATGACGATTTAATTGAAAATCTAAATGAAATTTCGACGTATCTCAATAGCATATCAGAAAAAGCTTTAACTATTCCATATTGTGCAGAGTTACAGTATTTACATTTATACGAGTCAATTATCATTACAAAAGTATATCAAGTTAAAAACAGAATTACATTTATATTCGAAATACCTCTTACTTCCAAAACTAACGATTATCAAATGATACAATTAATACCATTTCCGATTTTTATCCAAAATTATCAATTTCGTATGATTATACCTACTTATAGTACTTTATTATTTAACGTTAAAAACAGCATTCCCATTGAAATAAGTCATTGTAAACTTATAACTTTAGACACCTACTTTTGTAATCAAAATAACTACTTTGAAATCCCCAACGACAAATTGTGCGAAACACAACTTCTGTCATTTAATAAAAATAAAACATGTATCCCTTATTTATTCAATTTAACAGAGATCAAAATATCACAAATAAATCCTGCGACATGGTTAATATCTTCCCCATCTGAAGCAATATTGGACGTCAAATGTAAAAATCAGAATTTTAGAAAAGGAATATCTGGCACCAACCTCTTACACCTCAGTTCAGACTGTCTTGTTTCAATAAATCAAAAACACATGTTATTCACCGCAAAAAGAACCTCAAATGAAATTGTTAATTTAAAAATTTCAAACATTGACCGCTTAATAATTCCTGAATCAAACCACATAAATGTTTCAAAGATTGACTTGATACCTCTTGACACCCAGAAATTGGTTGAGGACCGAATTAAGCTTAATAAATATGAGAATTTGTTAAAACCTGTTAATTATATTAAATCTGATAATTTAAGTGTGTCTGCAATTATATTTACTCTGTGTACTATTCTTATGTTAATAATTTTTATATTGTATTTGTATTATAATAGAAACACAATGAAGATTAAACTTATTAGATTTCTAAATAAAGATTTTGAACCAGATAACGTAAATGCATAAGTTTAATTTTCTTTTCTTTTTTTGTAAGTTCAATAGAGGCATATTTGAATACCGCTATTGAACATTTTATCGGCGGACGAGTTATATTATGAATAGACAATAGGCCCCCTGTGTAAAACTGCAAGCTTGCAACCTTGAACAATAATAGCTTCTTTATATGAACTGCAAGTCTGCAACCTTGAACGCACGTGGCTTCCTGTCTCACGCTCCGTTTAGAGATAACGCTTATCTTAGCTGATTAGACATACTATATATACAAGTAGTTTGCATCTTTTAATTAAGCTCCAGTCAGTCGATAAGTTCCATTGTGTTCGTATCATAGCTAGATGTAAGAAATTGTCCGGCGGCTAGCTGTGTGCTTCCAATGTTATATTTCATTGTAAAATAAAAATAAACGTTTTTTTTAAAAAGTCGTTTCGGCGGCCTTTTAATAAAACTAGTGCCCATTACATGCCCTAATTAATTACAAACCAGCCTGTATAGTATTTTGTATATAGGTCTCGCTAATATATATTTAAAAAAAATGCACTTTTCGCAGGCCATGTGATTAAATGCAGTAAACCATGTTTTTTCCAAAAAACGTTTACGTTACGTTTACATACATTTGTTACAAATAAACAAGGGGTTCATTTTCTTTACTGTTTCGACAATTTACATAAAACTAATTTTATCATTGACACTGGGTTAACCATCTCAGTCCTCTCAAAGAACCTTTTACACCAGTGGTTCCCAAACTTATTTGGCCTACCGCCCCCTTTTCACAAAAAAAAATTACTCAGCGCCCCCTGGAAGTCTACATTCTTTAAGCGAACAAACAGAAAGATATTGTAATGGTAGCTTCTTGAGACTGATAATTATTTATAAGAGTATTTCTAGGTAGGAAATTATTTTGAAAGAATAAATTAAATAGCAATTAAAAAGTACAGGGAAGGATTTATACATTAAAAGTACAACATAAATATTTGAGAATTGTTTAATGAATGATACATTAGATAGAGTTAGTGTTAAATTGTGAATAGTTTACTAAAAATGTTCGAGCATATAAGCTGATTTAGTTGGGATAGTTGTTTGGTAACATGAGAGCTTAGATTTTAATTTGTAGGTATTAACTGACAATCGGAATAACTAAAGTAAAAGCCAAACTCAAATGATTATCTGAAAAAGTCAATTATTAAATGTTATAATAAAATATAACATATAGAACTTTGTATAAATTATTATTGCTAGAGAAAATGATATTTTTAAAATCAACAAATTTTTTCTGAATTTGTAACCCGTATTTTGAGTAAAAGCAAATTTGAATAATAAAAGCCCTTTATTATTATAATCGTATTTACTTTTTGGATGGTGTATTAAAGGGTGTGATAAAGTAAAATTAAAGAAACTGAGAATAAACAGACTGAATAAATAAAGTAATAAATGGTATGAAGAAGAATAAAAAACATTTAATAATGGTAAATAGTCTTCATGGAATAAATAAATGTGCAACTTGCATTTTGTGTGTTTATTTGGAAAATAATGTTACACTATGTTATACAACAGATGAAATATGTACGAATGGTTTTTCTAAATCTTCTTATATTCTCTTCCGTCTTTAAGCTTTCACCGCCCCCTTATTTTTATTCACTTCCCCCCAAATCCACCCGAGACTACTATCGCCCCCCGGGATCGTTCCAGCGCCCCCCAAGGGGCGATATCGCCCACTTTGGGAATCACTGTTTTACACAAAAACCTAATCCAATATTAACAACACACCTCACAAACAAATTTACACTGCAAATTACAACCCAATAGCAATTAAAAGGAGCATCACAATGAAAGTTCAATTCCCAATTCTCGGAAAATCTGTTAAATGGAAATTTCATGGTGCCGATACATCACTACCTATTCTTGGAATGGATTTTCTTAACTTTTTCAATTTCACACTCAATTTCAAAGAACACAAAATTCAAACTCAAAAAAATTCCCTGTCGCAAAACTGCAAGTCTGCAAATCCATTTACATTCTAGCAAAAATGTTTTTCACCTACATTCAGTTCACATTCTCAGACATTACTGCCTTGTTATAGCGAGTTGGTTGCTGAACCTGCATGTAGGTCACTTGCGTTAACATGCTACCAAGCAATGCCACCTCGTTCTAGAACAAATTTGGTCTCTCCCGAATTCAATTACGCTCATCTGCCGACACTCTGGTATCGCCACTTTTATTCGGTGAGTCTGATGTTGAACCTGTATGTCACTCATGTATATTTTCGTGCAAATATGCACCGCCGCCTCGTTCTGGCGTACCTTTGTCTTCCCAACATGCAGCTTATATGCATCCATAGGGGCTCAGACACCATCGACTTCTTCTGGAGGGTCTATTGTGAACCTGCATGTCGGCCATCGTCACTATCATGTTAGCAATGACCCTACGCGTGGTAGGTGCGTTGAACACATTGTTGCCGACCTTGCTGGAGCAGCTTACGTTATGTCAATGTTAAACAAAACTGCTGGTCTTAAATGCACTTAAAATCAGCCACACAAAAATGTAATGCAAACAAGTAATTATCGCGTTGTTGTATCAAAGTAATATTCACGTTAAGAGCTGACTACTGATGTAAACGACATCTTTTGTTAACGTTAGTATAAAGTAATGTAGAAAATGTTTTTCGTGTTTTTATAAACGTCATGTGTACGTTTCAAGTTAAAACATATAAAAAGTACTTAAAATCAAAGACGTGAAAACGTAATGCAAAAACGTTATTATCACGTTGTTGTAACAACATAATATGGTTAACGTTCGCTCGTCGATTACTAATCTAAAAATCGTTTTATATTATCGTTATTTAAACGTAATGTGGCAAATGTGAATTTTCATGTTTTTATAACTTAATATACATTAACTGGCGGTCTAAACGGCTCATAAAATCAATGACATATCGGCGTTATATATGCACGCTCAAAAATCATCGTAGCCAACAAGTTTAATAAACGACATGCTTAATTATTAATAGTACAATGAATTACTAAAAATCAACGTCTAATTTAAGTTAATAAAATGACGTTAACTGTTGTATCAATTTGATTGTAAATGCCAACCTCCAACCTCATTGTAATGTTTTAATCACTTTAAGCTAATTGTGGATATCATGCATCGTAGTTTTAATATGTAGTTTATTCGTCCTTGTTGTATGTTAATCAGTTTATGTAAAACCAAGATTTTTGTTATGTAAGTACCATACGAAAACACATAACCTTAAATATCTATCCAGATGCATTTGTAGATCCCTGATGAAGAAATAAATTCATTTCGAAAGCTTGGACATGACATAAACAAGTCCTTTCTCTTAATTACCAGACCGAGTACCCGACAACTCACCCTTTTTCTCCTTATACATATATATATATATATATATATATATATATATATATATATAATAATTTTTAGCCATGATTAATTATTTAAATTATTCCCTTTGCTAACCAGGTATTACTACAGTAGCAGTGTCGGACACTTGCAGATCTTAGTATACTTTGGTTCGCACTTGTCCCGGGTGGCGTAGCTTGAACAAGCGTCCACGTTCGATCAGTAGAGTTAAGCAACGCTCTTTCTGGTCAGAACTTGGATAGAAGTTCCACTGCTGCATCCCTCGACGCCTCGTGATACGGCTGTCACGGAAATAGTTGGTTCCGGCCGTCATAACAACATCATGACAGTCGTTAGTGGGGTTGGAAGTCCCATAAATGCACAGCGATGCCTATAATTGGCCTAATGGCTGTAGGCTGAGTGCGAAATAAA
Organism: Agriotes lineatus; assembly: GCA_940337035.1. NCBI lineage: Eukaryota > Metazoa > Arthropoda > Insecta > Coleoptera > Elateridae > Agriotes > Agriotes lineatus. The sequence continues at coordinate 12,817,006 of OW679202.1, forward strand.
TAAATAAATAAATATTCCAGTAATCCTATATTTGCATGCGACAGGGCTGGAATAATCCAGGGACGACCTAAGCTTTAGCTGCATGTCAATTGACGACATCAACGATGACGATGAAATAATAACTAATACTGTGTATATTCTAAGTGCCATCGTTTTGATGCATTAATGTCGTTTCCTGGATTTAAGTTTTTGAAAATTTATTGTGAAACATAATGCCTAATACCTACAGTGGCTATTAGTAATAGAAAATCGTAATTGCATAAAAACGCTTTCTTAGGAAGGATATTTATCTATTGCTATTACGCACGTAAGGTGTGATTGCAGACTAATTTAGGCTTTTGTCTTCTTACGTTAATAATGTAGAACGACTACACTTTCATTACTGCTCTGTCCATTTTCCGTTATAGGTAACCCGACATGTAAATTATAGTGAATCATATAGCAACTGTCTACGAAATGTTAATCGCATATACATTTTTTGATTGAATTAAATTCTATTTCGTTCGTGTTGTTAATTTATAAAAAAATTCCTTCGATAGAATGAAGTTTAAAAGTAAGTTAATAATAAGAGATATACCTAAACGGATAAGAACAGAATACACAGTAGAAGGCAGAATTGAATGAGGTCTGAAATGTTTCGAACATATGAGAATGTCAAAATAAAGATGGCCACAAAGAGTTTTTCGATGGACATTTCCTGGAAAGAACAAAAACGGAACATACTAAAGTGTGTGGAACGAGAGCATATGGAATAGCATTAAATCTTCCAGAATTAGTACACCAAGATGAATTGGATAGGAATAGACGGCTCATAGGAAATGGAAGAGAGCTAGCAGAAGTGGGAAGTCCATGTATATACGTATATAAGCTTATTCACTTTCGGAGCTAACCATTGGGATTTTTAAAACCGTAGGGAATATGAAAATGATTATATTTTTCAGGACAAATCTTTTCTGCCACTACTTAACTTATAACACAGAAAATTAAATATTGAAGAGAAAATGCAATCACATTCAATAAAGGCATGTACAATAAACATATTTAAAAAATCTGTCAAGCGATTTACTAAGACCTTCTCTCGCAAGTAGAAGTTGTGACACTAAATAATTTGAAAATTCGATGTCAACTAGGGCTCAAAATATCTGAATGTTCCTAATAATACTGAAACAATAAAAGGAAACAGTTGATATTGCAAATCAATTTGCACATTTGCAAACAAAAAAAAATTGCACACGTGATTCGCGATTTCAGCACCTGCGAAAGAGATTTCAACGATAAGTAGCAGGCCGCGTAAAGCGCGCAAATCGATCCCATCCTGCCACGATGCGACTGTATTACATCCGATAAGCTTACTGTTGCCCATTTCTCTTTATTTTACAACATTTACCCTGTATTTGTTCGGTCCCATTTGTGTCAAAGATAAAGCCTGAGCTATGTGCAAATTATTATTTTTAGCCATTTCTCACTTAAATCAAAAATAGACAAAGTTTTATCTTTACAGCTGCTCATCGTGTATATACTTGACCAATTTTCTGGGCTTCATGCCAGGTAGACGTATAATCCGCATGCAAAATATCATCTTCCTCCAACAAATACTTTTTGAATTATACCGGCAACAGGCAGGCAAACAGACAGACAAATACACAGACAGACAGATATAGGCAATCGGAATTAAGGAAACCTGTTTTGCGTCATCTAGGAACCCTGAAACCTGAATATGTAGATAAATCTCAAAAGGTTATTTTCTAGCGTTCCTTAGCCTTTTAGACGAAGGAAGTAAAAATGTCTTCTCTTTAAAAATAAATTCAGGTGAGAAATATATAAAGCAGAAGCATATTTTTACTTCCTTTGCCTAAAAGACGAAAGAAGTATTGTAATCGCGAGAAAATCACTTTCCAAGATTTTTTCAGATTTTCACGTTTCAGGGTCCTTAGATGGCGAGAAACGGGTTTTCTCAATTCCGTCTGTCTGGTTGTTAACGGTATAACACAAAAACTATTTTTTGGAGGAAGCAGTTATTTTGCATGCAGGTTATACGTCTACCTGGAATAAAACCCAGAAAATTTCGGGCAAATGTATACAGGGTAAGCACCTTAAAAAATAAGATCTTGTTTATTTTTGCTTTAACTCAGAAATAGATAAAAGTAATAGTTTGCAAATAGCTCAAGCTTTCTGTTTGACGAAAATGGGACACAACAAATACAGGGTAAATGTTGTAAAGGCGTCACAAATGGTCAACGATAAATACGTTCTATTAAAAGCTGCCGCATTGCATAGATGCAAAGGGTCCTCCGTGGCGGAATGCGACAAATGGGCACTCTGCTTGCGGGCTACTGCCAAGCGTTGAATTCCCATTCGTAGCCGCTGAACGTCAAATACCATTGCCGGTAATGGTTTTTACTTATTTGAGAATTGATGTAATTCGCACTAGCAGGTGTTTCCATTTATTATTTCAGTATTATTAGGAACGTTAAGATATTTTACCTCTTTGATTTTTAAAATTGTTTAGCGTCACAACGTCCACTTGCTAGGGAATTTCTGAGTTAAGGGTCAAGGGCAGTGAAATAAATTGAATGCATAACTGTTACACACTTTTACTGCTACTATGTTTTGAATTCATGTTAAAATTAGTTGTCAATCTTCTATCATATTGCTCTATAGTACCTATCTATCTTATTTGCATATTGGTTCATTCCTTACAAACCACGGAGATTGATGGCAATATGTTATCGATGTCGTAATCACATAAGCCATACAGAAGCAGCGTATGCTAGTATTGGTATAAGAACCGTTTATAGCATGTCATTAAAAAAAAGATTAATCAAGGAGGGCCAAGGAAGAAAGAGATAGACATAAGATACATGTGTAGTATTCATTCAGTAAGTAGGTAATTTAATTAATACAACTGTCACTTTAGGTCAGTTGGGTTTCAATTTTGTATATTTTAAGCCCTGATTGTGACTGAACATCAAATACCGCGCCTACTAGAAATACCCCTTAGAAACATGAAACGGTAAAGAAATCAATTGTGAATGATTTTACTCTGACAGAGTAGGTGCAACATTATGTAGTTCAAATGGTCCAAATGCAAGCAGAGACATATGTAGGTAATTTTTTTTTCTAAGGGCAATATTGATGTATCTTTTTTTAGTCACACGTTACAATAGAATGGCACAGTATTTGAGTAAAGGAGGGCTTCTGTTAATTAAAGGGATGTAAATCTTGCGTGGCCTAAATTTTATTTATTATTTATGTGCAGGCTCCAGGTCAATCTGGTGTCATATGCACTCCTAAATATTTAATTGACCCGTTTGTAGAATTCCATAGCATGTCTGCCCCTAATATTTCTAGTTTCGCATGATCCGTAATTAGGATGAGGGTAAATATTTGTAGCGAAGCATTTTGTGGAATTTAGTGAGATGCACCATTTACTGAGTCATGGAGCTAGAATATCAATGGCTGACTGGAATTAATTGATCGTAGTATGTAGGTCGTGTTGCTGAGTGATAATGGTTGTGTGAGGCTATCGTATATACACAAGTTGAAATGTGTAGACCCCAATACACTTCCTTGGAGAACTTCAGCGTGGATCTCCTTAATAATAGAGATGGAAACGTTAATGCGGGCTGCAAATGTTCGATTTTCTTGGAACAAGAAGGTGCTTGCAATTATATAATGTGGAATTTGTGTTTTCAGGATTTTATTTTGAAGTCCTTCTATCCAGACCCTGGCAAATGCCTAAGTTATGTCTAGGTAGACCGCCACCGAAGCACGTTTTAGCTCATGTGCATGCACTCATCCACGTACGTACAGACAACGGTCAACGGTTAAGTGAAAGTGGAAGAACAGAACTAGCAAATATAAATTTGAATTTTTTAACAAATCACTTTTAATAGATGTGTAAAATTGTAAACATTGCATTAATGGGAATAACGTCTCAAATTATAACATATTTAATTTAGTTGTGCTATTTCTGTGATGCTGTCTGATTTAAGCCTTTAAATGGCATCATAGAAATATTTACAGAACTACAAAATACATTAGCTTAGGTAAGTGAATTGTTCTACATGCAGAATGTTAGAACTACACATCTACTAAATTTATTTTTATTCCTACCTTTTTTCTGCCATTAAAAGAAAATATTTTACACTGATTGCAATAGCGTATAGTACGACTCGTAAAAACTAAATAATAAATTGGTTTCCGGTTTATATTCGTGTTAGTTTTGAAAAAACTCCTAACATTCTGTACGTTATTGAACATCTGTTTTCCTTTAGTACAGCAAACCAAAAGCCTATCAATGTTGTTTTTGATTAGGAAGGGGTGGATAAAATCTGACATATCAGTGAAGCGCTTCTAGAGATTTTTTCAAACCCTTCTACCGTTTTTATATTTAAAAGAGCAAGATTAATGTTGGTTCAACCACTTAAAACTGTATTATGATGTGCTTTATTATATAATCTACACTTTAGAATGCGTGCAAGCTATTATATATCCAATTCTGTTAATAATTCAAATTTAACAGGAATTGTGTCAAGAAAAATTCCCAGTTAGAGGCTGTAAATGCAGATAAATTAACACGTAGTCATTCACTGAGGTACTGTCGTACAAACTCTATTAAAGTCAAATTATTCCAGTTACTTGTCTTTTATTGTGTTTTATGTTTCCCGTTTAAAATTGTCCTTGTGCGTTAGGACAATTTTAAATCAAAGTCGTAGCTTTAAATATTTTCAACTCAGTTTGTTACTTTAAGATCCTCCAGTATATCCTATGGTGAGCAAATAGGGCAAAGGAAAATCAGTTTGAATTGTAATCACATCACCATTAACCTGCATTTTTATTTCAGGGCACATTGCCTAATAGATATGTGCACACATTAGTGTGAACGTGTTTATACAACCAAGGAGTAAATCGAGCATAGCCACATATCCGCTTACAATGTATTTAGTATTATTACAAGATTACAACTATGTTACGTATTTGAACTTCGGAATTTGCTATTGTGCTACTACGTCTAACATAGTTGTATTCCAATAGCTATGTTGCTTTTTAAAATTGATTTACATTGTAGTCAAAGTATTTAAAACGAAAGTTGTAAAAACCACCAGCAATGGTTAATATTATTTTCATTGTAATAATCTGCGATAATCTAAAGTTTATTTACTCCAACTTAGACCATTTGAAATCTACTTAAATAGCGTAATTTAACATTCGAAAGTTATTAAACTTCGAACACTTTATTAGTCCGATAATCTATGCAGTCTTTTATAACATTAAATGGAATCAGCCAATGTGTCAACGCATAACTTACTATAAAATCAAAACTAGACCCTTAATAGCCTGATCAGCAACTGCTTTCAATTCTATCCCATTTAATATTCAATTATAGGATAATAAAAAACATCCCAAAAGCAGCCCTGAAGTGTCATTTCTTCTGACGATGAGATTAACGAATCTCGTTATCTATAATTTTTAGCCTTAAACAAAAATAGTACTCAGATTCTCATAATTTATTAATAAGAATAACGGAGCTATTGATTTATAGGTGGCTGTTACCACAAAAAGGGCACTTTTGTATTCCATAACTCGTCTATTTTACGAATGACAAAGAAACAAGTGGTCAAAGTCCGTAGATAACCTGGAGCAATTATTAAAGGATAAAACTTTGAGCGGCTCTAACCCTATAAGGTAAATAGCTATTGTCATGAAAGTATCCCTACTGTAACATGACTTCCGGTTTAACCGGAAGTTGCACACAACTTAAACTTTTTAAATGGAACATCGTATATTTTTTAGTATGGACAAACATTTTTATTGCAAATTCAAATAGATAGTTTTATACACTTATTGAGCTTTTCCATCAAGATTAAAAACGTAAATTCTAAAATTAATTATGTCGGCCCCATTTTGCCCCTAATTGCACAATTGTTTTTATTTTACAAGACTATTGCGACAGCAACAATTTATCGATATCGACTGATGTATTTATGGAAGAGCCCAATAAATGCACAAAACTAGATATTTTTGAATTCGCAGCAAATGCTCTATCCGAATACTTCTTTATTCATATAAGGGAATTTACAATCTGCTAGGCGGAACAATAAGTAAATTGATTGACAGAATTACTTAAGAGAGGAGAAGTAGTCCAGTGACTATACTTCGTAGTTAATTATTATTAAGTAATTGATTTGATAAGTGAAATAGACTATGGGTCTACGTCTGTCGGCCATCGTCTCTTGGGTCGTCTAAGAACTGCAAGAGGAGTGATTAGGCTGTTGGCTTCTTCATTTAGATGTCCTAGGAGGTTGTTTAGGTAATTTATTGTTAGTCTGTGGATGTCATCTTCAACTGTAGGTATACCAGCGTCGTCGTGGAGAGTTTTGTTACTGACGTACCATGAAGCGTCGAGCATAGTTCTTAGTATTTGAGATTCTTGTCTTTGGATTGGCTTGGCGTTTGATAGTTTGGCACATCCCCAGAGTTGAATCCCATATGTCCATATTGTTTTGATAAAATATTTGTACAGGAGCACCTTGTTGCTTGGTGTTAGTTTCGATTTGCGGCCTATCAACTATCCAGTTCATTTGTTGGAATTTGATATTTCTATTTTTTTCGTTATATGTGATTTCCACGTAACTTTTCTGTCTATGTTAATCCTTGGTACTTGACTTAGTTTTTCACAGGTAAACGGATACCGTTGATTGTGAGTTCACAACATTCGACAGGACGGGTTTTAAATGTAGTGTGCCTTGATTTACTTTGATTTACAGTTATTCGCCACTTATTGAAGCCTATCTTCCAGGATACTAAGATGGTTCTGCAGGTTTTCAGAGGCCACTTGAGTCCGCAAAGGTAGCAACTTTTGTACCGACTGTCGTTGGAAAGTCGGAAGTGAGAATCAGTTATAGGAGGGGTCCCAACATTCTGCCTTGTGGCACACCTAACTTGATAAGGTAGTATTTGGATGTTTTCAGATTAAATTTCGTTTGGAAGTAGCCGTCGGTTTGATAGGACTTGACTATAAGATAGTAGGGGTGGGTAAGGAATTCTCGAGTTTGTGTAATAGTACACTGTACCACACTCGGCCGAATGCTTGTTGTATATCGAGGAGGCGGCTGATTATACTTTCTTTTCATCAAGACTTTTGGGTATCTCGTTTACGATTCTGTACCCTTGCTGTATTGTTGCATGGTTTTGGCAAAAATCAAATTGCTGGGATGGTATAATTTCACCCAAGTTGACCGCCTTTACTAGCCTCTTTCCTAGAAGCTTCGCAAATATCTTGGACATAATTGGTAGTAGCTTATTGGTCAATATGGCTTTGCTGCATGTGGAAGTTTTTGGGGATCATTATTGTTTGCGCAAATTTCCAAGTTATTGGATAATATGCTAACGTCCGCATACTGTTGTAAATGGTGGTCAATAGGTCTTTCTAGGAAATTATTTGATAATTAAGGAAGAAACAGGAGCTTTTGATCTCTACATTTAGAAATGTCTCGTTGCACTTTCGCTGGAGAGAAGAATAACCTTATTGGTAGTGTCATAAGGCAGGGACTGTTCGAAACGTTTTTAATATTCATTATCATTATTATTTGTTGGGTGGAGGTAGACTAAAGACTTCTGAAAGATATTCTGCAAAAATAATTGTCTTTCCTAGGTCCGTGTTTCCCCGAGATACTGTCTTGTATTATTAGCGGAGAAACGTGTGAGACCGGACTTTTGAACATTTTCGTAGCTTTTGAGATAGTATGGTCATCCTTCGATAACTTGATAATGTACAATTCAAACATCGCATTTTTAATTTCTTGTAATTCCCATATCAATTGGCTTGTACATCTATTGTAGACATTTTTATCCAGATGGTTTCGACTTCTTTGCCAATTGCATCTAGTTCTCCCTTTTTTCGCAATAAGTTCTAGAATATATAGAGGTGTATTGCTTGCGGTTTTTGTGTCTCGATTTGTTTTTGGAGTAGATTTCTGTGCTTCTTCACGTGTGAAATGGTCCATTGCAATGTCGAAATCATCGGGACGTTTTAGGTTGAGGTCGAAATTCAGATCTTCGTCAATAAACACTCGAAGGGCCTCCCAATCAGAGTACGGTAAGGTTAGATTGGGAACATGTGTTCTACTGATGACGTCTGTACTTAGTGTCGGAATTATGGGAGTGTGGTACGATGATAGTTCTTCTCATTACTAAGTGTTTCATTTGACAATTATTCCTTTTAACACAAAAACTGATTTAAATAATGAATGCAAACAGACTAAAAAATTTGTCTAGGGTGGGTGGTATAAAAGGAAAACATGAAAAGGACCCGAAAATTAGCTGCACCACCCAGTCTAAAAAAATCTGGTGTGATACACGCACACAACTTTCTTTTACAGTGATCTGTAAGTAGCCAAAAAAATTGATTTTAAATTTTTGAGCAGTTGTCAAAAATTTTGAAAAATTACAAATTGTACAAAAAACGATACAAAATAGAGCGTGTTACCGTTACGGCGACTGTAAAAGAAGTAAGCAAAGGCAACCGACTACTCAGCCGGAGCTGGTCGTGGGTAAAACAAAAGACTCAAAAGCTTTAGCTGAAAAATAAAAATATGGGCGCCAAGTAGCAAGTAACCCAGCACTTTGCTAAACAAAAAGTACACTACAGAAGACGCTACTAACAAACCTGAAAATAAAAGGTAACGGCAAAAGCACAAAACAGATACGCAGGCAAAGATGTCAAGACAGTATAATTGCAGCACACACAAATACAGACACAATTAAAATACACACAAATAAATTATACGGCAAAACAAATCAGCATATCACAGATTTAAATCACAATAAACATAAAGCGTTTGGTTAAATCTGACCAAAATATTAACGTATAATTTATATAATCATTGAATCGTAGTTGACAAGTAGGCGCACTTAGTTAAGTAGGTAAATAGTAAAGTAATGAATTAATTGTAATAAAATATAGGTATAAAAATTACAAGTTGACTCTTCACATGGCCAAATACACTACTGAATAAAAACGATCGATAGCTTCATGGCTACGACACAATTGTTATAGCTGAAAATTTGGATTGGCTAGTTGAATTCGACCAACTACCCACTATGCAAGGTTTGCCTTAAATTATAATAACGCCTACACGAAATTCAAGATCTTGCTTCCTATCACAGAGCTTTAAAAACCGATAGTTAACTAAAGCACTTATCAATCTGCATTAAAATGTCGTAAGCGAAACTTATATTGAATTACTTGCAATTGCAAGGCGTATACTGAGGTTGTATTCAACCGTATGTTATGTTACTAACGAATCGTGACGCTCGAAAATGGATCAAGGCTTGTCATGCAAATGCCGTACAAAATGCAATACTATTAACACTCGAACGGGGCGTGAGACATAACCGTTTGAATAATGTAAAAAGCTAAAGGCTAGTTAGAATGAACTACCACAATAGTTTCTTTACAATGAAAGTTACATCAACTACTTTAAATGGTGAGATACATGATTAAAGTACATATTAAGAGCATCCTAATGTTTATCGAGTACGCCGTAGCACAATCACGAAAGCACCTTCAGACGGATCTCGAGGCTCGAGGGGCCGAAATTAAAATACAAAGTAACCGACCTTGCGATGATTTTCCCAAGCTGCAGCAGACGCAGACAAGGGCTCGAGGGACTGCAGGGCGGCTGGCTCGGGCAGGGGTGCAGAACTAACGACCAGCAAGTAACGTGTCAAAGGGGGTCACACAGGAGCTTCACCTTCGCTCTTTATTGTAGGCGTAGTATTTCTAAGTGCTCGCCAAACCCGAGGCGGCAGCTAGGGGGTCATCTTCGTAGATTAATCCTAGGTGCAGATGCTCTCGCAAGGGGCGAAATATTACTCGGAACGCCACCAAACAAAAGGACGCCACCAGACAAAAAGACGCCACCAAATCAAGGACGTAGCCCAGCGAAAGGTACGTCACCAAACAGAAGAAGCTAAAAGAGCATCAAACCATAGAATCCAGCTAATTTATTCATTCATAAAACATACCCGCAGGTGTTTCCGGCTTCATTTCGCCCAAGGGGAAAACATGTGATTGCCAATACAAAAATCCAAACTAGATTTGGGCTTGGGAAATTACCAAAATACACTTTACGGGGTCTGCATTAGAACCTCCGCAAAATTCCAACCACAACAAAATGTACTTCTCAAGCGAAATGTCATCGAATTGGAATTGGTTGATGTTACATTACATGTATGAGAAGCCACAACAAACTAGGTATTTAATTTATATTATCCCTTTTTATATTCAATTATTACTAAACGCTATATAGCTAATAGGAAGGTGGTCCATCACGATATATTCGCTAATATTCGTACAGTCATGGAAAAATTATAGTCTACACCTTGACAGATACTAAGTGTTAAAAAATTAAACAGTATGTAAGTTCTCTTAAAATGCCTGGATATAATTTAAACCAGAAACAAAAATGAAGAACTGTTGGAAGATTAAAGGGTTTTTAAAATACAGTGACTTTAAACACCACCATGCAAAACTGGTAACTTGATTTATCAAATTGTAAACTACATTTATTCCCCAGCTGTAAAGGGTGGGCAAATTTCGATGTTTTCATATGGAATCTCGATAACTATAGGAGATATCAAAAAATGGACGCCCCCTTCCGCCAACCTCGATTTATTTTTTTGGAGAAAAGCTTAATAGTGAAAAACAAAATTGGCCATCGTATTTTGTTTTCAAATTAGAAACAAAAGTTCGATTTTTCGACTTTTCGTTTTATGGCCGTATCTCGCTTATTTGAGAAAATATAGAAAAGTAATTTTTACGTTTTTTAGGTACTTTTTTGATAAAAATTCATTGGCGTAGTTAGTTTTTCAAAAAAGTTTCAAAATTCTAGTTATAACATAAAGTTGTACTTTCTTATATAGAACTCATAGTTGGCTGTGGCATTATGAGAAAGAGGAGCTTTTTCCCATTTCATTGATATATATTATATATGTTCGATTCATTCATAGTTACTACTTTATAGAAAAATTCACAATTTTCAAAGTAATATTTCGTCCTTGAAGGCTTGTGCCATTTAGAATATATGTGATTAAACAAAGTATCTGCCTATGCGTTGTTACAATACCAACGTTTGATTGACAGAACTAATCAAGTTTTGCTTATCATATTATACAGTGTCCGTCATACATCTGGACACATACTGAAAATAGTTTCATTATTCATTTATCAGAAAATTTTATTCTTGATAAAAATATGCAGCTTCTCAAATTAAAAATGCACTTGCAAAAATTTAAATATCCTCTTTCGTATCCGGGGAAGGTTCGAAAATATGAAAATGGTTAAAGAATAAAGTACCCTTATTTTTAAAAATATACTAAAATGTTAAGTAGACGTATTTGTTATAACATTTTTATTAAAAATTATAATCGATTTGAATTGTTATTGATGTTTGGATAGTTTGTTTTTAATTTTTTTGAAAGATACCTGTTTTTGACACAAGAATGAGATCTTTTAGCACTAATTTCGCATCACGTTATATCTTGATTGTTAAAGTTGAGAAACTCAAGTGTAACAGTGTCCGTTAGTAAGTTAACAAAGATTGGTAAGAAAAAAATGAAGAAAGCAGTAAAGATGGTTTCTCGGAGACGGTGCCAAGTGACACCTACCTTTAGTTCTAAGCAACTTCTTCAAATGACATTTTTGTCTATTTTGAAAAATACGGGCACTTTATTCTTAAAGCAGTTTCATATTTTTGAACCACCTTCGTACACGGAAGGTAATATTTAACTTTTATACACTGTTTGAGACTTTCGCGGTTACGCAAATTATTCTTCTTAACATAGAATTTCGGCTTAGACTGCGTCGTATTTGTATATGAACACGCAGCATTTTCTGGCTTAATGTGCCTTGCACCTTGTGAAGTCAAGCAAACACCCGCGCGATGGTCATGCTCTTTGGTGGCTAGTGTTGTTTGAGTATCTTGAGAACGAGGATACTTAGGCAGATTTTACCGTTTTGCTGTTTGTGCATCCATATTCACTAACGTTTCGCAAGACCTTGCAGCTTGCATCATCAGAGTGAAAGTAGCACTAAGAACCGAAGGTTGGTGTGGAGCAATTTTTTTCGCACTACATAATAGAATCGATGCCTTATAAGTTTGAAACTAGTTGATTTTGTTTTTAGATTTTATCAAATCCTAATTAAAACACATAACGCTGTTTAATTGCTGTTACTGACATTGCCAAGGATACTGTTTCTTAACTAAATTCGTTTTTGCTGTAACCTCAACTCTATAGAATTTAACCCTGTGTGCTAGATTTGATGTGGTTGAATTCAAAGAGGAAAAAATATATCGCTTTCAGTTGTAGTAAAAGTACATTGAATTTGTTGAATCAATTTGAATTTGTTGAATGCATTGAATTTGTTGAATGAATTTGGCTTTATTACATATTTACCAACAAGAGTTTTTTTAGCCTTTATTTTGTTTACAATCTGCTCGGTTGAGCAATAGGTAAGTTTGGTGATTACAATTAATTAGTTACAAATTCAAGCCTAGGTAAATTGCTCGAATGCAATTGCTCGAAAACGAATTGCTCGAAATCAGTTGCTCGAAAGTCAATTGCTCGAACGTGACTTTGCTCGAATTGCAAGTTTCTCGAACAGCAATTTCTCGATTATCTGTTGCTCGAAAAAAATAAAGTTGTGAAATGGCCTTAACTCGAATCAGTTAATATCAAATATAAAAAAACACAAATTACAAATTGTAACCTTTATTAATAAAAAATAGGTATAGGTACGTGATTAAGTTAAAAATCATAAAAAAACAAATATTATATGTTTTTAATAACATGTGAGCAAACGAAAGTGAAATCAAGCTTGGCTTTGAAATATTTGTTTTATGAATAATATGTTGGTGAGACTGTAAGTCTATGTCAAATTCGAGGTTATTAGGTTACGTTTTCCGTCAGTCTGTGTCAAAACTGTCACAAAACCTAACCTGCTAACTTCGAATTTGACATAGACTTACAGTCTCACCAACATATTATTCATAAAGCAACTATTTCAAAGCCAAGCTTGATTTCATTTTCGTTTGCTCACATGTTGTAATATGTTATGTGCTATTCCACGGACATAATCATATATATGTCCATAATTATTCACTAATCTTAAAAGTCTCTGTGCACTATCACGATATATTCTTCGACTTATGGTGTGTTGTTGACCGCTGACATATTGTTCTATCCGTAATTCGTTCAAACTCTGATCCCTCTTTAATGCCGAAATAAATTTCCAGATGTTAAGATCACATAAATTCGAGCAAAACATTTTCGAGAAATTGCGGTTCGAGGAACTTGTATTTCGAGAAAAGTTACATTCGAGCAATTTGATTTTCGAGCAATTGATTTCGAGCAATTGATTTCTAGCAATTGCATTCGGAAGCATGTTAGAGGTCTTCCCTTTGGAAGGCTCCTTTGAAAGTTATTTATTAGTTACATTAAATAGGTGTATTAGGAATTCGTATACATACGTACATACACATAAAAATTTAGTCATATAGATGTTTGTCTAGAAGCGGTCCATTAGGTTAACCCTCCCGTACCCGTGCTCTAAAACTTTCATTAGAGCCCATGCGGGGTATTCGGGATACCCCAGTGGTTTTTCATATCTATAACCAATTTGGGCTTTGTTATTAATTTCTTTCTATTATAAACGACATTTGGGGCTTATATCAAAAAATTTTATTCAAAATACAAAGTAAAAGTAAGGTAAAATAGGTATACAAAAATTATAAAAAAAATTACGAAATATTTGTTTATCATTGTTCTTTATTGTCGCTGGGTTTGCAGTTTGAACAATATGATATAGTTTCAGTTCTTCTGTGTATTGCGCATACTGATTTAGAACAACTTACACATGAAAATTTTGTTTTTCTGTCACTAACTCGTGGTTGCACCTTCGACTGGTATTTGACTTGCGTTCTGGCAGTATCTCGGCATTTGCTTCATTGTTTTTTGTTGGAAACATTGCAAGAGCCGCTTTTACATATTGATGATAATTAATACTGTCATTTTTCCGTGCTATAACGTTCGGCTCAACTAAATCAGACGACAATTCACGAAGAAAACATTTCCTACGACTTCTACCATTTTTTTTTCATTTTGGGTTCTGCGCCATCCAAATTATATATGCATTGAGGGCAGCCATGTCCAAAATCTCCATAAAAATACGTAGTGGCCATTTTATGATAAACGGACGAAATACGAATGCGAAATACAATGCAAAAAATTATTACGCTGGGGCCCGTGCGGGGTATTTCACATACCCCACACAAAAATTAATTGATAAAATTAGTTAGATATTTTTTTTTTTAAATCGAACTTGATAATTATTAAGATACTCTATATCTCGAGAAATAGCTAAAATCTGAAGATTGTTAAAAAATGTGGTGAACAGTTACAGCAAAAAAACTACTCTGGGGTATGTAGAATACCCCACACGGGTACGGGAGGGTTAAGGGGGTTGTGTCTTTGTAGTCTATTGGTTGTATTACGGTTATCCAATAGATTTAGGGCGAGGGTGTTGGTGTGATTTTCGAAGCGTAAAATATATTTTTCACTCGCGCACTTCACTACTTCTTTCACTGTTTCCACTTTAAGGTCGCGATGTATGACTTCGTTTTTTACGTACCAAGGCGCGTCTACCATTGCACTTAATGTTTTTGATTGGAACCACCAACAAGAGTGGCGAACAATTCAGCAACTTGCATCGATCATCTCTTTAATAAATGTAAAAATAATTAACTCAAAATTTATTTACGATAGTCATTGAAACTGCGATTGCTGATCATTTCCCAATTAGCTTGCTTGTCAAAAATGACGATACAACATTATCGAATTTAAATTCGGAATTGCTAAATACAAATAAATTTGCTATCGATTATGATAAATAGAGCCACATACTAGCTAATAAATCATGGACTGAAGTAATTACATCTAATGAAATTAATCCTGCGGTAGAAATATTCTTAAACAAATTGAACACACATATCAGTCACGCTCAAAAAAGTATTAAAACATCATCTAAAAATAAAAAAATTAAACCTTGGATAACAAAACGAATCTTAGTATCATTAAGAAAGAGAGATAAGTTAAGCAAATCAGTATTAAAAAATCCTGAGAATCTTCAGCTGCGTGATTATTATCGTAATTATTGAAATAATATAACTAAATTCATACGCATAACAAAAGATAATTATTTCAAAACAAAATTAGAGCAAGGAAATGGGGATTTGAGGAAAACCTTGAATATAATTAATGAAGCAACTAATTCTACTAAAAATAAATCTGTAATATGCGACAGTATTCATAATGCTGATAATTTAATCACTGATGATACAAATAAAGCCAATTTCTTTAACAATTCTTTCAGGATGTGGCTGTTGATATGTCTAGCGGAATTGTTATCGCTGATGATTGCAAATTTGAAGAAACTTAGAATCCAAACTCTATTTATCTGACACCTGCCACAGAAAATGAAATTATTACTTACGTAAAATCTTTAAAAAATTTAAATTCTTCCGGATAAGGCGGCGCAACTAATAAAACTATTATAATTTTTGGACAGCACCTTATAAAATGTCATTTAATTAATATGTGTTTTCGCAAAGGTATTTTTCCTAGTGATTTTAAATCAAATTTAATTATTCCAGTTTTTTAAATCAAGAGATAAAACTCAGGTTACTAACCATCGCCCTACCTCTTACAAACTGTATTGGAAAAATATCTGAAAAAGTAATAAGAGAGATTAATATCGTTTCTAAATACATTTAACCTTTTATCCACAATATGGAATTCAAAAACACGTAGGAACAGATGAAGCAATATTCCAAATTACAAAAACATAATTATTTCAAAACTTAGATAGCAACTTGAAAACTATAGTTGTCTTTCTGGATTTAGAAAAAGCGTTTGATACTGTTTGTCATGTTACCCTATACAGCAAATTGGATAGTATCGGAATTAGAGGTTCAGCTTATGATTTAATTAGAAATTATCTAACAGAGAGGGAACAAACAGTGTGTGTCAATGGTAAAAGTAGTAGTACTTTAACTGTAAAAATAGGTGTTCCACAGGGAACTGTATTTGGGCCTATTCTATTTTTAATATATATCAGTGACCTAACTAAATTAAATATTAATGTCAAAATAATATCATACGCTGATGACACTGCTGTTATTTTTGCTGCTGAGGACCATGACAAGCTGGTTGAAAAAGTGGAAAAAGGTGTGGCAATAATTAATCACAAATTAAATTCTGTCAAACTCACTCTCAATGTAAATAAAACAAAATTTATTCAATTTACCTAATCGCAACTCCATAATAAACATATAATAAACTGAAATCTGCTTACATGCATAGCTCAAAACAAAGTAAAATGTAATTGCAATCAAAGTATCGAGTCTGTGGAATATATAAAATACTTGGAGTATTCTCCTTAGCATAGAATTTCGGCTTAGACCGCGTAGTATTTGTATATGAACACCCAGCATTTTCTGGCTTAATGTGCCTTGCACCTTGTGAAGTCGAGCAAAAACCCGCTCGATGGCCATGCTCTTTGGTGGCTCGTGTTGTTTGAGTATCTTGAGAACGAGGATACTTAGGCATCCATATTCACTAACGTTTCGCAAGACCTTGCAGCTTGCATCATCAGAGTGAAAGTCGCACTGAGTGCCTTTAGATTGTTACGCTTTCCTAACAGAACCTACTCTATAATAATTTTGTTTGTTAATTTCTTTTTATTGTTTTTTTTCTTTGTTATTTTTACCTAAATATTTATAAAATTTTGGTATTTGTTTTATAGGTATATTATTTTTATAAATACTAATCTTCATGTTAAAATCGTATCTTAAGCCACACACAAGCTTAAGCTCATGTGGCTAATAGTATTAATGTGTAAAATAAATATTGTAAATAATATATGTATGTGTGAAATAAATAATAATAATAAAATAACAAAAATTTTATGAATTGTAGCCAATGCAGAAAAGGAAAGTCCTGCAAAATAAGGCACAAGAATACAAAGTACTTATTTAAGAAACTGGATACTAATATACAAAAATCTATAAAAACGGAACTTCCGTCGCAAGTGGAAGTTTTGAAGCTACCAAAGAAAAAAATCAGGGCTGCAGAGTCGGAGTCGGAGTAGGGAGTCGGTATAAATTACCCGACTCCGACTTCCACTTTATATTTTTTTTTTCTGTAAGAGCTCTGAAAACTGAAAACTATTGGAAGGACTATTTGAAGATTCGGACCCAGGGATGTTAAAAATCACAATTTGTTTTTTAAAATAAAATTATTGATTATTGATGATTTAAATCCAAATTTTTTATTGAAATAAAACATATATCTATTTTCTTTATTTATGATAGTTTATGATAATGCACGTGCACTATAAAATAAATTAATTCAAAGATGCACGAGTGTGCAGAGTGTGTTCTAGAGTAAGTGTTGCCGCCGCTTGTAAATTTAGATTCTTACCAAACTATTTAAATTTTCAACGTTTTCCTTATACAGCGAAAAACTGGTTTTTCTATATTTTACCAGTAACTTTTTGCGATTGAAAAAAACAAGGAAAGCACGTATTATAATAATTTTTTACTTTTATAGTGCACCTTATTTTTCATTTGGGTTTCACTTTCAATAAACTATAATTTTAGATTTTACCATCTACTTAAAAGTGTTTTATTTTCTGTTCTTAAACACTCGCATCCTAGCTTTCCATTACGTTGTTATTCTTAATTTATGGTTCTAAATAGCAAATATTAAACAAGATTATAGTTATAAAATTTATTATAATCAGCCACATTCACCAAAGCTTGCGAAATATCACGTGAGCCGGTAAAGTTTCTCAGGTAGATGAAAAGATATGAGGGGGTGGCGGTTATCAATATTCTAGTACTGTCGGAGTCGGAGTCAGATTCAAACTACTAAATATCAGGAATCGGGGTCGGAGTTGGAGTCGGATTTTTTTTTACCGACTCCACAGCCCTGGAAAAAATTTACCCTGTATCTGTCGTTCACCCTCTATGTATGGGATCAAAGGCATACAACTTTTCATCAGATATAAAAGCTTAAGCTAAATGCAAAATATTATTTTTCACTAATCAATCGAGACAAAGCAAAATGGAATTTAATTTTTTAAGGGGTTCACCCTGCATTTCTTGGAACCAAAATACACCTATGTTGGTCAAGGGTAGAATTCACAACTATATAAAATTATATTTTTCTCCAACCAACAGGTCTCGGGCTGACTGTCAGGATGTGTCTATTGCTGCTACAACTCGAAAATGGGGAATCCCACATTCGCGTGAGATGTCAAAGCTGTTTCTAACTACAAAGAACGGAGAATTACAGACGAAATTGAGAAATTGCCCCTCTTTAACAGAAAGAATTTAGATGAATTTTACAATACCTAAAAGGCAATCTGCGATCTAGATGGACCCCAGATTCAAAAGGATTTACATAAAATTGAGAGAAAAAGAAATATATGTAAATAAATCTGTAAATAAATATAAGAAAACATAAAAGAATGATCGGTAAATGCCCGATATCTAAAATTTGAAATTGTTAAAGATATTTAAAAAAGCATGACCTGGGGTTCACATGGTCCCCAGTTTTTTTATTAAAGGTTGAAGTTGCTAGAAGTATTTTTTCAAGAAACCAACGATTGGGTAGTAAAGTCAGCAGATATTACTGTGCTGGTTAAACCGTCTCCGGCAAATTCCTCGAATGCAATTGCTCGAAATCAATTGCTCGAAAATCAAATTGCTCGAATGTAACTTTTCTGGAAACACAAGTTCCTCGAACGGCAATTTCTGAAAAATGTTTTGCTCGAATTTATGTGGTCTTAAATAATGCGTCAATACTAAAACCTTCAAAATCTTTTGTAGTAAGTGGTCAAAGACAGTATTATGTTCTTATAACAGGAAAGTGATTATCATTGGAATGCAATTACGGGTATTCATAATTAAGATAATGGGTTTGTTGTTATTACAAATAATGTTAAATAGGTTTTTCTTAAGACACGAAAGTGATTATCATCGGAATGTAATACATACCTATACCTATTTTTATTAAGAAAGGTTATAATTTGTAATTTGTTTTTTTTTTATATTCGGTATTAACTGATTCGAGATAAGACTATTTCACAACTTTATTTTTTGCAATTCGAGCAAAGCCACATTCGAGCAATTGAGTTTCGAGCAACTGATTTCGAGCAATTCGTTTTCGAGCAATTGCATTCGAGCAATTTACCTAGAACCTGGTTAAACATAGGGAAAGCCAATGCTATGTTGTTCTAGATCAACTATTGTTCAGTGCAAAATATCATTCAACGTTATTAGAAAATAGTTGAAAGAAGGCTATGCTCTGGACATACGAGAGCTACATCACAGCGAGATAGCCGTTTTGTCGTAAATGCCGTATGTAAGCGAATCGTTAGAAGGAGACTGTAACGAACCAATTTGAATTTCAATTTCTTCAAGACTATGCAGTCGGATACAGTTTGCACTTATCCATCAAAACTGGACACTAGAGCAAAGTACCCCTGTTCCCTTTACAGATGAATCGAGAATCTGTTTGTTCAGTGACAACGATCGAGATCGTGTTTATTTAATATATATATATATGGAAATTCTAAATCAAACCAAGTATAATAAACCGAAAACATAAAAATGCAAGTATGAATGTCGTGCTCTTGTTACCAAAACCAATGCAAATACGATGCTCTAAATCAGTATTTGTTAGGTAAACATTGTAGTGAAACAGTAATAGCTAGAATATGTCATATAATACTTGAAAAACATAGAATACATACATAAAGAGTATGTAAAAATATATAGGATGTTATTTCTATTCCAATGTGGCAACTGTTCACACGCAGTTTCACATGATGTAGAATTTAAACTATTTTTAAGCTGTATTCTTCAAAATACTGCTAAACTGTCGCCATTATCAAGTATTTGTCTTGCCAATGTATTGATAATACATTTCTTATTAAAGACGTTCTCTTACTCGTGCTTTATTGTAGAATTAATATTGATTATATTACATACAGGTGTTTTTCTGCAACTGAAAACGCCTTTTGTTATTTCGGCTGAAAAGGTGAGCTTTCGGTATTTAAAAAAAAACACTTTTGCATGATCTTCTGTGCAGGCTCAGAAGTTTTAACAAACCACACGAATGTTGTCAAAGTAATCTCACGTTGCAACCACTTGCCTCTCGTCTCGTTAACGGAGCTCAAGGGTTCTAGTAAAACCTCTAACCTGTTTTTCGTGCGCGTCCAAGAGTTTTGTTATAATAGGGGCATTTACGGATGGGATTGAGTTAACTGACCAAGGAAACCTATTAGCGCGAAGTTCTAATAAACCGTTCTTGCACGAGTGCTTCCAGTTAGGTAGGTAAACGCTAAACATCCGTCTCCTTCGGTATGTCGACCCACGAGTTATAATGAAACTTCTTCCGCTCCATTTTGGCCAGTGTAAATTTCGAAAAAATTGGTCGGTTTTTCGATTGGCATAATCGAACACTGAAACTTTCTTTATTTCGCCTCTTGTCGCATTGAGGAATTTAGATACAACTAAGCTTTGCTTCAGTCGAGATAGCTGAACAGCGCAACCTTCTTTGTCTCCTTCTTATAAGATGTTAAGCAATTTGTTATAAATTTTCGTTTTACTAAGTTATAAAATAAGAAATCTACCATTATCCTTTGTTAGAAAATCAATACCTGTCGTTTATGAGGTTACCATAATTATGTCTGAAACAGCAGAAGCTTATTGATGTGGAAACCGGTAATAATTTCTTTTTAAGCCAGGGTTTATTAATAAAGAAAAGAAAGTAAAAGAAAAGTAGTTTATGTTAAATAAAATCACCGTTAAATTTTACTACCTGGAATACACATTGGACTACTCCGAATATGTATATTTAAGAAAAACTGAGAATGAGATTTATCAGTGTTCTGAAATAAAGAAATAGAAATTCAATTAAATATTCCTGGAGTAAAAAGTACAGGAAGGAAAACATAATTTCAATCAAATGATAGTAGTACTTG
This sequence comes from Agriotes lineatus, assembly GCA_940337035.1. Classification (NCBI taxonomy): domain Eukaryota; kingdom Metazoa; phylum Arthropoda; class Insecta; order Coleoptera; family Elateridae; genus Agriotes; species Agriotes lineatus. Next base: position 12,838,121 of record OW679202.1, read on the forward strand.
CATTCGGAGAAATAATTAGGAACATTAATAACGTTATTAATTTCACAAACAGTCATAGACCAACTACCAAAGGGTATGAAATATACAAGGTGTTACAAAAGTCCACCTAATAAACTTTGCCACATATAGATCTCACGAAGCTGAACAACTTTTCCCGATATATAATTTTTTCCAAAAATATCCCCAAAACTGAAGTAAAATTAAACATAGGTTTACTCTAAAAATGTATACCCGCTAATAGAATAATAATTTAATCTAATGGCACAAAACAACACGTCTTTGAAATGCAAACGAACCAAAACTGCATAGGTACTGATATAACTTTTAGTCAACATCTGGTTACTAAAACGTTCCTTATTGCCTGAGAGATGTCAGTTATTGACCGCGTGTCTTTATGCTGCAATAATCTTGCAGGTTTAGTGCAGTTGTGTCCTTCAACCCTAACTTGCATGATTACTGAACAGCTCGCCAAATGTAGGGAGTATAAATGATTGGGAAAATATAAGATTAAACGAAAAACATTAAATAGAAAAGTTGTCCAGTTTGGTAATCTCTAATGCTGCTTAAAATTATTCCATGGAATTCCATAACACGCTGTATATTTTTTAAATTTCGTTTGTAAAAATACTATTGCACTTTTGTAATTTAAAAAATATCCAAAACTCATATTTATATTTGTATACAGAGGGTGTTTCATAACGTACACAGGAGACTGAAAGGGTAGCTAAAGGGCACCAAAATAAAGTTATTTTCTTAATAATCTTGCCCAAAACCCAATAACATACAAGTAACAGCAGTTTAAAGTTCTTGTAAATTAATGCCCACTTCTTGAATGCCGTTGGTATTAATGATGAAAAATTAGGAAGCATATCACTCCGTTTTCGTTTCCGTCGAAACATATTTCTTACCACACCCAATAATTTGCTGTTAAGGTAGTGTAATTTTAAATTATACAGAAAACAGACAGTAAAAATGGGAAACCGTTTTAAATGAAGACAACGTTATTTTATAAATTACAATTTTTTTTATTAAATAAGCTACAAACGATTCACCATAACTGAAACACTCACGTTGGGTGTTCGAAATGCATTTGCGCTCCACAAATCCAGTTTTCCGATACTCTTGGAAATTGTTGGTGTAGCTGCTCTGTTGCAGCGTTATTACGACGGAGCAATTTATCAATTGTATCAACTTCGGTGGCATATACCAATTCTTTCATAAAATCTCATAAGAAAAAGTCAACTGGATTGAGATCTAGACTGCATGAAATAAATCTACACTGACCGATCCATCTTTACAAAAAAATTATGTCGAGGTGATCTCACAGCATGACTAAAATGTGAAGGACAACCGTCATGCATAAACCACATGGTACGGCCCACATTCAAAGGAACATCTTCGAGGAGTTCCGGCAAAACTTTTATAAAAACTGCAACTAAGAGTGAATATTAAAGCCTGCCGGTTATTCATAAGGCCCTATTAAGGTGGTTTTTAGAGTACCAGCCCACATATTCAAACTAAAACGCTGCTGAAAGCTACTCTCGCGAATCGCGTGCGGATTTTGATCAGCCTATATGAGTGAATTCTGGAAGTTGAGAACACCATTCCTAGTAAAAAAGCATTTATCCGTCACCAGTAAATGTATTGGAAATTCTGCTTCCCTATTAGTGCGATTTAGCAGCCATTCGTAAAACTGCTGCCGCAGCGGATAATCAGTGGAAGTTAGTCCTTGCACTTTTTGCAGATGATAGAGGTACAAACCATTGCTGCTCAATGTGCGCCAAACAAAGGATGGAGAAACTCCAACTTGGTGGGAAATATGGCGTATAGTTGTAGTTGGTTCAGCACCAACCATTTGTAAAAGTTCTTCATTCACATTTACCTCATGTTGACTTGGTCTTGCCGCTACCATAACCTTTCTTAGGTTGTAAATTTCCAGTCTCTCTTCCGCGTTGGACTACTGGAAGAAAACTATTTTCGGAAGGCGTTAGACGATCTGAAAATCTTTGTGAATACATACGCCTTGCACGTGCAGAGTGTTTTTCAGCAGGTCCATGCATAATAATCCAATCTACACATTCTTTGTTACTGTAGTTAGCCATTTAAGTCGAATTAAATACTTAATAGCATATGTATCGTAATATTGACGTTCACATGAATTACACTCAAGCAAAACTTCTACTGGTACTTATTTTTTAGTTAGCGGGTTTCCATTGGTGAACAACAATTTTCAGGCATTTAGAAGAAAAATTTAAATAGCCCAACTTTTTATGTTATTTATTTACTTATTAATTTTTTTAACTCAACATTGTCTCTACTTGAACTTAAAATATAAATTACTACCTCAGTTTGTACAGAATGCTTGTTAATTTATTGAATTTTAAGTTGCTGCAACTTTCTTGGTGTTGGGTTTTGGTCAGAAGTTTATTAAGACAATTATTTTGGTCCCCTCTAGCTACCCTTTCAGTCTCATCCGTACATTGTAAAACACCGCATATTGTTGAATTAAATTATAGCCTTATTATAATTAACACTTGCAAGTATGAACATCAGTTTCGTAGCAATTCATTATAGGATAGCAATTTTATTAGGTAAATCCGTTGAAGGTTAATGTAAAAATCCAAACTTGCACTTTTAAACGACAGTCATAAAATTTGCTGTTTGTAAATTGTTTATTGATTTTGTGTAATTTTCTGCTTGTTTCTAATCTGCTAGATACTGCAATTAATTACTAACTCATGAAAAACAATTGCGGACAGATACATAGTCCTTACATTTAGATTAAATTTGTAGCACGAGTTTTTTTTGCTTGTCAGTTTAGTTTACAAAGGAAAACGTTTGCTGTAATAAAAAGGAAATGAAAAAGCGTTTCCAATTAGTACAAGTACTTTTTAAAACGTGTGTGTACAATATTTCACTCAAAACCGACATACATCCAATTTTTCGTGGTAATTCTGTAACTGTTTATCACACTACCTACACAACCAGCAAACAGTTGATGTTAATGTCATATCGTCAAAGGAAATCAAAACTGCTAGGTTATATAATACAGAGTGATTATAAATGATTGTAGGTCCAGATCGTCTTCGAAAATAAAATTCTTTGCGGTTTCATTGTAATTATTTTAGTACTATAAACTACTGTCAGGCATTTTGACATGTCAAAATCTCATTGTTACTAAATTGCAAGAATATAATTGCTTGTCGAATACTTCACTTTTATTACGCTAAATTATCGTCTCACTCGGTATCATACTACGCCATACAAATATAGTGCATATATTTATCACATGATCATTCCAAAAATTCATATAATGTACATTATTAAGCTTCAACACACTCATTTATAATGAAGTGGCTGATGAAAATGCGTCATTAGTTTTGGCATGGAAATGGAAAACTGAAGTTGATCAATTAGTTCGCTAAAGAGCCAACCTTAATTTACAGCACTTTGTGAACCCAAGCTTATAATTACTTAACGGAATTATTACGACACGAGTTGATACGAATCTACCGATTCAAAATCAGAAATTTGGCTTCAATTGCGTTCTACAACGTTAATATAAAATAACTGACTTAAATGGTTCAATTTGAGTTTAAGAAAAAACAAGAAAAACTCAATATCTATCAATATCAAATGTAAAGAAGGCAGCCCACACTAAAAATCGCTAACTCCATTTATAAAAGGCTTATAATAAAAGAATAATGTAAAACCACAGCTCTATAATTATATATATCGAGTGACAGCTGTTCAGGTGAGGAAGTGCAAAACTTCTATTACGTAATTTTCAAGTGTTATAAATTTGAAACTCTTATCACATTCTCTTGTTTTAAGTGAATTGAACTCTGTTGTATGACTCTAATTGAGAATGTACCACCTAAGTTGCTTGCAAAATTGTATAGAATGAAAGCTAAAGTAGAGAAACGCCGAAAGCAAAATGATGAGATCAAATGGCAGATGACATACGAAAGCTGGAAATAAGAATTAGAAGAAAGTAACACTAAACAGAAAGCAATCAAAAGATATAATCAAGAGAAAAGTCACAAAAAACCTATGCGAAGAAAGAACGAAAATGGAGTGAATTGATCTTTCTCAAAAAACGGATTGACAAACCTCTATATTCCTTTGGGGAAAAACGGGGGAGGAATGTAGCAAAGTCACATTCAGCGTCATACTTACTTACTTACTCCTTGGCTTCATCAGTCCTTAAAAGGACCATAGCCTCCCTCTCGGTTTACGGAGCCTGGTCTTTTACAGGGAGCGGCGGCTGCCCGCACCCCAACCCTGCTGTTATAGTCAGCAAGGCTGCCTGCTCATCTCATCGCTATTTGTCGCAGTCTGTTGTTGTTATCATTATGTATGCTGTTGCAGTTTTTCTTTCGCATCTCTTACAATCCCTGCCCACTCCTTTCTGTTTTTCGCTTTCTTCTTCCAGTTCTTTATTCCGAGCTCTTGTAAGTCCCTTTCTAAATTGTCAGTCCATCTACTTCTTGGTCTTCCTTGTGCCCTCTTTCCATCAATTTTTCCCGTTAGAGTTTTTTTTGCACTTCGCGTATCCTCCATGCGTTGCAAGTGTCCTGCCCAACTCAAACGTCTGCTTCGTATTTCATTGGTAATACTCGGGCCATTAAACATTATTTTGAGTTCATGGTTCATTCTTACTCTCCACCCGTCATTCTCTTGTACCGGACCGTATATTTTCCGCAAGATCTTCCGCTCCCATGTCTCTAACATCTGTTCTTCTTTTCTAGTGAGGCTCCATGTCTCTGCTGCGTATAACACTACGGGTCTAATTACCGTTTTGTACACTTTTATTTTAGAGTTTGTTGAAAGCGTTTTTGACTTTAGCACATTTTGTAGCGCGTAGAAGCACTTATTTCCTTGCATTACGCGGGCATTCACATCTTCCCGTATTTCATTTCCCCCACTAATTAACGACCCTAAATATCTGAAGCACTCGACTTTCTCGAAACATTGCCCGTTTATGCTTATATTTGTAATATTTTCGAACTTTCCAGTGTTTCTTGTTGTTATCATGTACTTAGTTTTTGTGGAATTTACCCTTAAACCCTGTACTGCCGCTGCTTCCTCGAAATATTTATACATTTCTTCTAGCTCTTTCGTGTTTCTGCTAATGAGATCTATATCATCCGCATATGCTAGTACTTGGCAATGCCTGTTAAAGATTGTGCCTCCAGGGTTTATTGGTAGGCTTCGTACAACCCTTTCTAGCACAAAATTGAAGAGTGTTGTTGAGAGAGCGTCTCCTTGTCTCAACCCCACCTCTATTTTGAATTCTTCTGAAAGTTGATCTTGAATTCTCACTTTTGCTTTAGTATCTGCTAAGCACATTTTCACTAGGTTAATTAACTTCGGCGGTATTTTAAACTCTTGTAACCCTTTGTATAATTCGCTTCTTATTATGGAGTCGTACGCTTGCTTAAAATCAATAAACATATGGTGTAAGTCGGTATTAAATTCATAGAATCTTTCTAAAGTGTGCCTTATTGTAAAGATCTGATCGATAGTCGATCGGTTTTTTCGGAACCCACACTGATAATCTCCTACCGACTTTTCCATATAAACACTTAATTTTTTCTCAAGTAATTTACTAAATATTTTGTACCCAACGTTTAATAGTGCTATGCCCCTGTAGTTCTCGCATCTAGTCTTATCCCCCTTTTTATGTAGTGGACATATGATGGCAACCTTCCATTCTTCTGGAATTTCTTCTTCTTCCCAGATTCTTTTTATGATGTCGTATATTTCTCTTACAATTAGTGGGCCTCCGTATTTTATCATCTCTATAGTTATACTGTCCTGTCCTGGTGCCTTATAGTTCTTCATTTTCATTATGGTTTCTTCTAGTTCTTCATATGTTGGTGTTTTTGTTTCGATATCCTCTTCTTGCCCCGAAGCCCTTTCCCCTGCATTCTGTTCACTGTTGTTTTGTGTACCCAATAGCTCAACGAAATAGTTCCTCCGTCTTTGAATAACCGCCTCTTTGCTGCCTAACAAACATCCATCCTTATCTCTACATAACGTTGTTCTTGGCTGAAAACCTCTCTTTTGATTATTTACTTCCTTATAAAATTGTCTTATTTTTCTACTTTGTCCATACTCTTCCATTTTTTCCAGTTGTTGTTGCTCGTACAGTCTTTTTTTTGCTCTGCAAGTCTTCTTTGCTGCTTTTCTTTTCATAGTAAATTGATTTATCTTTTCCTCCGTATAGTCCCTCAACATCTCCAACCTGACTTTATTTCGTTCCTGCACTGCTTGTTTACAGTCTTCGTCGTACCATTTCTTGTTTTTTCTTCTTTTCTTTTCTCCCACCGTTTCTTTTATTGTTATTGTTATTGCTGTGCTCACTTTTTTCCACCTTTCTTCGACATCTTCCGGTTCGTCTCCTTTTTCATTTCTTGCCTTTTCTATTCTTGTTTCTAGGGCTCTCTGATATTCGTTTCTCTTTTCTGTATTAGCAATTAATTCCTCGGTATTATATTGTATTTGTTGTGTCCCATTTTCGCTTCTTTCCTTAGATATTCTTTGTCTTATCTTTGCTATCACCATAAAGTGGTCAGAATTGATGTCTGCGCCCCTATAGCTTCTGCTATCTAGGATATCTGATGAATGCCTGGCGTCTATCAGTATATGGTCTATTTGGTTTCTCGTTCTTGTGTCCGGGGATATCCAGGTTTCTTTGTGAATGTTTCTATGCTGGAATCTCGTACTGCCAATTATCATCCTTCTCCCTGTTGCAAAGTCTATCAGCCTCCTTCCATTGTCATTGCTTTCCTCGTGTAAACTATGTTTGCCTGCTACCCTCTGGAACACCGCTTCTCTTCCCACCTTCGCATTTAGGTCGCCTAACACAATTTTAATATCACGATTCACTATTTTATCCATGTTCCTTTCTAAAGTTGCGTAAAAGCTTTCCTTTTCCTCGTTTCCCTTGTCCTCAGTTGGTGCGTGTACATTAATTAGGGTCATATTAAAAAACTTAGCTTTTAATCTCAAAATCGCCATTCTCTCAGTGACCGCTTTGAAATCCATTATTTTGCTTTTGAATTTTTCACAACATTCAGCGTCATGCTCATCGTATGTAGAACGAAGAGCTGTTAAATTACCAATATTTAACAATGCTGCACATACGTTTGGTTTTTGGCATATGTCTTCACATTATTTGCGTTTCTATTGTTTCAAGTAAATACTTACTTTTGAAAAAGAAACTTAATGTTCCTTTACCTTCCCAGTCACAAACAATGTAAATGTTATCTAGTTTGGGCCATTGTTAATGACAGTAACGTTCCTCAACATTATAACGCAGCACTTCAGTTCAAGATATATTTTCTGGTACTAAATGGAAAACCATTCTCAATTCATTAGACAGCTCAGTGACGTCAACAATTTTATTTTCTTGGTATATTACAACGCTTTCTACGAGAGAGTATAATAGAGTGGGGTGTCATGAGAAAGGGTAACAAACTTTAACGGGTAATAGTACTCATCAAAATAAGGCAAAAGTTCCCGTGAACATAGATCCGGAAATGCGTCTTAAGGGAGCTACAGCTCCGAGAAGGGTGAAGGATTACGTTGCTGAAATAGCGAATTTCAATTTTTAGATTTACTCTTCTCGAACACTGCTGCTCTCTGGGATTCCAAACAAAAATACGTTTTTGTGTATAAAAATACAACATTTTCGAATATACGTATAACCAGAATTGACTAATATGGTGACTGTAAAAAGTTATGATAACAAAGTCCCCACCCTTGCATAAACTACCTACTTTTCCCAAGTCATGTAGTACAGCATACAAAATCGTGTAGAAAAATGTTTAATAATTACGCTCTTCAGATCTATAGCTGACCATTTTCGGACATACGTTTCTAAGAACTTTTTATGTTGTTTTGGTTTAAAATTTGCTACTCTTTTTCTTTAAGGCCCAATATACTCTACCTGTTATAAAATTAAAATGCTTCTTTGCAGATTACTAAAAAATCTTTAATGGTTTGAAATATAAGCATATTTTTCTAAAAATTACTCCACTTTGAAGTCGCTAACATTAAAATCAAATTAACACTTCATTTAGTTTTATTTAACCGTTTGTCAGAATTTTTGTTTACACAGTGCGGTGACGGGTTGAGTTCGAATAAGGTGTAAATGACAAAACATTTTCGCGTTAGATGCTGATACTCTAGAAATCGCTACTGCTTATTCTCAAACCAAGACTTTGAGAAAATCAATCCAATTAATTAATAAGCAGGCTGTTTTTAGGATAGTTTTTTAAAAACGTTGAAGAGTAACCTACCTTTATTAAAAGAAAAAACACAAAAAGTATTAAGAAAAGTTGTTCAGAATTAAGAGTCATACGATAGCAGGCTCAATTTGCAAAACAAATCGGCTTACTTTTATTTTTAACATTTACTTTACATTTTTTATCTCAACATACCTTCTATCGTGGCTATAGGAGGCACTCCTACTGGTTCATAAACTACGATTTAAAAATATCAATGAACTCAACAAATGTACACGGGGTACGTGTTTCTAAATTGTAGTAATTACAAAGTTTTGATAAAATCGTTCGAAGGAAGTATTGTAATCGCGAAAAAATCACCGAGGTTTCTCCAGATCTTCAGGTTTCAGGGTCCCCAGATGACGAAAACAGGTTTTCTCAATTCCGTCTGTCTGTCTGTCCGTTGGCGGTATAACTCAACAACTATTTGTCGGACGAAGAAATATTTTGCATACACATTATATATCTACCTGGCATGACCAAGAAAATTTCTAAAAGTGGGTGGAGAACTATATAAAATACCCGTATAAAAAGTTACTTAGTATATTGTTGAATTCCTATAACATTATGTTTAAAACCTAGGTGCCACTGAAACGCTGATAAAATACGCTAATCTAATAATGTGAATTATTAATCAATAAATTTGGTACCAGTGCAAAAACTTACTAAAATTTTAAAATAAATCTCAAATAAACACAAACATTAAAGTACCAACAGAAACGCATAGAAGTTAGGGCAGCTAAGGGAAAAATTGTTAAATTTTGTGTTTTTGTAATAACTAATTTGCAGGTAGAAGACCGCCGCACTAGTCAGTCGGCTAAGTTCCGGTGTCCTGATGACTAATGAGTTGCAAGCCTGGAAGCAAATGAAACCTTAATTACCGTTGACATTCTTCTAGGGCGCAAATGGGTCGAAAATGGCGGTGGGAGCAAGTAGGCCGGGCGCAAGTGGGCCGGGCGCAAGTGGGCCTATATTATAAATATTAAGTATTTTATATTTAAAATACTTCGCATCCTTAATGTAACAGCCGTATTCGACCAGACATTTTCAACTTCTAACGTATTTTGCCAATTTTCAACTAAAATCTTTTTAATGCATTTTATGTTATATGGAGCAAGTTTGGAGATTATTGCCAGTTGTCTCAATGAGTTGCTGGTATGCACCAGAACGTTCTGCTTATATTGGCCTTTTTACAAAAACCGAGTCTCTGGCTCAAAAGAAACATTGATTCAGACAACTATTCACTAATCGTAATATGCGGGAAAGGAATGCATGGAAGAAAATGCTTGTCACCTGGAACATATTGTACCCCATACCTACGCTAAATAAACCTCCCGTATTTCTTTTTTCTAACTATGCAATCATGATTTTGCTCGTTAATATACAATAAAAATATTACAAAAACAGGGAAATACTTTATGCCGAACGTTGTATAATGGGAGGTAGGTTAATAAACCCTCAGAATGTTGGATATTCATTTTTTAGGAAAGTCATGTACCTGTATTAAAATATTCACTTAAATCGCGTTTTGTACCCCCAAATAACGTTCTACGCGCTTAGTCAGCGAAGATGAAATATACATTTTAAATATCAGAAGGAGCAGCTATATAACATCAGAGAACTGACATGGTGTGCAAAATAAATTTTATGCGACAGCCTGAAGCTATTTCCACGTTTTTAAATGCAAGGATAACGGCGGCCTAAGATAAATTCTTTGGTTAACGTTTTCAAGACGACGTTATTGATTAATAATTAACTCTGCGCAAGAATTCGAATTATATTTAGCGGTTACGATAAATACGCTACTGAATTTTACGTTTAAGACGTAAGAAAGATTTTGGAGAATCTGTAGTAACTGCATACGCAACTTTTTAAGTGCTTTTCGATTGAGAGCCATAGTTTATTATTCGGTTTAGAAACGTTTAACGTGTACCACTGATTTTAAAGGTTTTATTCAGGTACTTATGTTAAATGAGATGCGTTTGCACAGATAGCTCAATTATTTATTAGCAATAAATTCCAATTTCTCATTATATTAATGTCTGTTTTGAGGTTTCAAACAAAAATTCTCATAGAGACTAGCATTATTTTATATTATTTGTGTTTGAACATACTCGATCAATAACGAAAGTTCGTGTTCCTTTTATCTTGTGGTGCTATACGCGTCTATTAGTTTCAACCCCTTTTTCTGAACGCATCGTTCTATTTTCCATAATGTGTAGTTGCGTTTTATTGGATTTTCAATTAGTGCACATGGAAGTTATAATTTACTTGTAGAAAATCAATCCAACGTATAGGTACTATTGGGTTTTAAATATTTCCATCAAACAAATTTTTACCATTCTATGGAGTTATTTCTGAAAACTTACCATTTATACCTATTAATGTCCATATTTGTAATATAATGAGAAAGGATGATTTTTAAAATTTTATATTTCAAGGTTAAACGCTCATATAAAAAAGCTATAAACCTATAAATCACCTTTTATGAGCTTTAGCTTCAATTATTACATAAATACGAACATTTCTACATTTTTAAAAGTGCCAATCTTTTACTAAACATTAACCAGGGAATTGCAACATGTTAAAGCGACGAGACCGGGGAAAATCTGAACATGAGGCAACCTCGTACAACATAATTTACTGCTTTGAACTTGTTGGAGATTATTCTACAGTTGTTACATAATTATACATATCCCAGTGGCAATAGCAGTAGCTGTAGTTACTAGTGTACCTTCAGCTACATAAATAAAAGTTTTCAGTGGATTGGGTTCTTGGGGTTTACTTTCAGTCCAAAATCATGCTCTTAGTAGTTGTTAGGTTATAGCAGCTCTAAACTACTCGTAAAAGAAATATTTTGATGAATTACGAAAGGATGGCGTTCTGGGATTAATTCGGACGAGGATGCTAGAGTAGCTCCTCACTGTCCGAATGTGCTTTTTGCCGCTCTACAGTACACAAATATTTTAATACATTTGAACGCTAAATTCTTGTTTCTAAATCATTTAATATTAAATAATAGTAACTGACACGTGGTAGAACAGACTAACAAGGGAAATGTAAAAAGGCAAAGAAAACTGTTCTAGAAAGATCAGAATCCGAAGGCGATAATGTTAACGTTATAATAGAAAATTCATCTGATTCTGATCTTGACCTAGAAGTAGATTTGAGAAAGGATCACCTTGCATTAACGGTACAAGACAAAAGACAACAAGAAATGAGCGAAAGAGTTTATTTGTTGGCGAAATTTCCAAATTAAAAGTCTAGTAAATTAAATATTTCGTCGACTTGGTTCTTTACATTTTCCATTTCAGATGAATATGTTGTCAGATTTCTATGAAATTGAAAAAGTTTCATTTGATTTGTCCAACAATTGAAGATATATCCGTCGTGCATCGTCGTGATATAATGGAAAAACTACCAAAACCGGAAACTCTTCAGGGAACATCAAGAACGTCGACTACCATTGAACTTGACATTTCGTTTGAAAACTATGATTTTCAGTAGCTGGTGCCGTTATTTTATAGGTTTAGTTCTTTAAATTAATAAAAAATATCATTAAATATTTAAAGATTCATTATTTTTGGTTGTTTATAGAATTAAATACTTATTTTACATTATTCATAGAAATTCCATATCATGAAGTACTTATTTTTTTACTATTTGTTGGTTGTTTATAGAACTGAACATTGACTTTGTTTATCTACAATATTTCCTGAAATAAATGTCCTGTACAAATAACAATATATCATTATCTCTAAATTTGTACAAATTTAAACCACACGTGTGAATGTGCTTGCTCCATATCTGTCCAATGTTGCCCCAGCTTCTTTGAGTGAGGCAAATGAACAAACTTGATTTGTTGTGGCTATTTAAAAGGATTATGAAAAAAATCTAAAATTAATACAGCAAGTTGGGTTTACAACTATAATTGAATCAACTGTGTTCGAAAGATCTCTGCTTTCGTTATAAAGACGGTAGCCATTATTTAAAATAAAACTGTTCGAGTCTGCCCTGATATATTGTTGTATTGTTATTACAGCTATAAAAACGTACGTCCCATGTTCAGCGATAAAGTAAACTCAGGGTATACAATTTAAACTTTTATAACTAAAATTAAAGAAAAAACATTAAAAATATAATGTGGAGTCAGATAGGTTATTTATTTATTGTTATTTTATTTTATTATTTTTGTTATTTCCAGTAAATAACAATTGTTCATCAAAGACATACACCCTATAATAAATCACCACTACAGAAACATAAAAAATGTATAGCAGAGTCTGAGTTTATAATCCGAAAAATGCTTAAGAGAAGAAGGAAGTATTGCAATCGTGGAAAAATTACCGCCATGTTTTCATCTGTTTACGGTTTAGGGTCCTAGATAGCGAAAAACATAATTTCTCCATTCCGTTTGACCGTCTGTCCGCCTGTCTGCCTGCTGGCGGTATAGCTCAAAAACTGGATGTTGGAGGAAGACGATATTTTGCATGCGGATTAGATATCTACCTGGGTTGAAACCGAATGTACTTTAGGTCAAGTATATAGAAGATGAACAATTAAAAAAAGTTAAATTTTTACCTTAATTCAGGAATAAATAAAAGTGATGCTTTATACATGGCTCAGTTTTTTACGCTTGACGAATATTGGACCCAACAGAATTAACGACCACATCGTGTAAGGGACAGAACAGAGCAGCGATCGCCTCGCACAGCAGTTATCTCAAACAGCAACGTCCAGCGATTACTGCGTACCGCGCTTGCGACAGAAGTTCCGTATAAAGCTCTTTACAGATTTTCCTTTTACGTGTGACCGACCACTGCTCTACCAAAGCCTTTGTGCATTTCCTAAAGAAGCTAAAGCTATTATAGTCAATAGGAGCTTTATATTTGATAATCTCTACCTACTTTCTCCCTTATCAGCTTAACTAGGTAATAAATACAATAGATTCCATTATTAGATGTAATTTATTTACACAACTCCAGGAGGTAAGAAACTCCAGTTCAACGTTCCAGTCGTAAAATAGTAATTTGTCATTAATAACATTATAATAAGCTTTTGAGAAATTACAGAAATTTTGAGCGGCTGCATTAAGCGGTGCTGTGGGCTTACATTTAAGATGTACCGGGTGGATAAAAATACATCCCCAAATTGGGCACCCTATAGCTCCCCTGCTAAATCAGCTAATGAAGTGAATCTCGGGATCATTGTCAAAGAAATATTGTAAAATATGCATACCAAGATCACACAAGTTTGTTGAAAATTACCGGAACAGGAAACTTAAAAAGATTGGTTTTCGAAAATGCTTTTTACACAGAATCTTGTTTGGTTTTGAACACACTAAATCTAGTAGCTGATGAATGGCCACCAAATTCACTTGATATAAATGTATTGGATTACTATATCTGAGACGCACTTCAAGAACTGGTTTATTTCCAGCGCAGAACATCATTTGAAACGCTGGACGAATTGCGGCCAAAGATAGAAGAATCTTGGGATGAAATATATTTAGATTTCATTAGAAATTTTGCATTTTAAGAAAAAGGTTAGGAGCAGTGCATATGCAAAATGGAGGGCCAATACAGCATATTTAAAAAAAGTTGAAGTACTTTCTATACCTAGATTTTAACTAGCTAAATAAGTACGCTTGTAAAAGCATTTTTTTAATATAATTTTTGGAAAGTTATAGTTTTGTTGGTTTTTTAAATAAATGATTTAAATTTTGCCTACATAATTACTAATTCTTCCTTCGCTAGCTGTGAAAATCTCAAAAGTGTATCTCTACTATAACATCAGTCGTCGGGCCTCAAACAGAGGTTGTTTTTTATCCACCCGGTATTTATAAATGTTTAGGGTTTTGATCTACCACAGTAATAAAGACTCAAAGGTTTTGGAATTACTATTAGGGAAGACCTCACAAACAAGAGATTGGTACTACTCAGTTGAGTAGTAGAAAAGTATGGCCATAAAAATATTTGGTCAAGTTACCGGGCGCTTGGTAAAAGATCTTTAAAATTAGCTAACACTTTCAGAAAGGTAATAGCGCCAAACATTTAAGTGAAAATATAGCATTTGCTTTGCATAATTTTGATTTACAGGTTAGTTATTTCTTTTTATCTGTGTTCTATTATCCAAGCAGCAAACTTGTTTAATTATAGTAATTGGTTGTACGAATTGCCAGTGAATATAATAAATCATGTAATCACGCTTAGTTTATTGAAAGGACTGAATAGAATCTTTAATTAATTTCAATTAGAAATACGTCTGTTGTAATCAGTCTACCTAGCTTACGCTGACAGATTTACATTTATCTAGTCCAAATCACATTTTTGTGTAGACTTTCTGAGATCTTTTGTGTATTAGTAATCAATGTAGCTGTATAGTATAGTGTAGTATATCAGGTCATGCATATACATTAGATGATTGATGATGTAGCTGTTCACTGTAGTATTTCTTAAGTTGCATGATTAAAATGTAGATCACAAAGCTCTTACTGCATTTCCTTGATATATCCTTCGTCTGACATTGATGATTAGTGATTTCAGTATTTTTCCTTTATCATGTTTTTAATGCATTAAATAGTATTGACATTTTAAGACATTTTAAAGATTACAAATATAATATGCAAAATCCTAATGTAATTAAATATTAGACTGGTTGGTACGTGCACTAAATGAAACATGCATTCATAAAAATTTTATGTTTTGTCAAAAGGTCAAAAAGAGCTCCATATAAATTGTGGGATAGAAGCATCTTTACATCAAAATATTTCTTTGTTTCAAATGATGGCATCATTTTCTGAGACTCCTAAAAACCAATTTCACGTAGACTAATGGAGATTTTGTTACTAGCTTGACCATTCTTTCAATGGCTTGTGTAGGACACCGAAATTAGGAAAGTTGTGATTGTCCAATTTATTATCTCAATTAAATTTGAAAAGAATTGTCATGCACCAACAGTAACGTACAAAAAGGATACCTGAGGAAATTAAGGATAAACGAAATCTCGATCTCAATATAAACAATAACACTAATTTTGTGGGTGGCACGAACATCATTGAGACAAACCTCGAGCAACCCTCAATGATGTAAAAAGACATATAACAATAGCCTGGCCAGGAACGCAATTGCACGTAATTCCTCTTTCAGCTCCGAATTTCGGATATTAAAATTAAAATATTAAAATTCCAAAATCTATAATGTGGACCATAATAGTAACGCTACCGCTATTAAAGTGTTACGAAGAAATAAAAAAGAAAATAACCATTCATAAACGTTCTAAATTTCCACCAAATAGCAGCAAACTACATGGTGGAATTGGCAGCAAGCTTCTGAACATTTAGCACAAAAAAGGAATCATTCAGTCCCCACCAGCACACTCAAAAAGGACTACGCGATACACTCATAGCCCAAGATGGTAAAACTACAACACCTTCACTCAGTCCCAAGCCACAGCACAACTACGGACTTGAAATAATGGTCACCACCCTTCATACGGTGAGGCGAAATGCGGTTTGACCTGCTTAACCAATGTATATGTTACAACTCGGTTCAGAAAGCTGAAGCAATTTATGAGATTACTAGGAAGAATGTACGGAATAAGAACTTCTTAATCGACATTCTGTATTTTTTATAGTTTTACTTCTGAAAGACGAAGTATTTTAATCACGAAAAAATCACCTTCTCAGATTTCTTCAGATCTTCACGTTTCAGGGTCCCTAGATGACGAAAAAACAGGTTTTCTCAATTTCGTCTGTCTGTCTGTCTACCTGTTGGCGATATAACTCAAAAACTAAACACATCGGCAAAATTAGAGGAACACAAAAAACGTCATATTTTGGGATATTCTGTAGCATTGTTTAATTGAATCATGTTTCAAGCTTTAATGTTATCAATACACACCTTCAGAGAATAACAATTAACGATATAACAGATGAACCTACCTAATTCAGGTTGCCGTTAAATCGGGCATTTTTCACAACAACAGAAAACAAAATCGTAAACCCTCGTTGTAAACTAACCAAGAAATAAGCACTTCTCTTCAAGAACAAAATCGTAAACCCTCGTTGTAACCTAACCAACAAATGAGCACTTGTTTTCAAGAACACAAAAACCCAAGCAATATGTCAACAATAAAACAAATGATAATTAGGCTCAAATGGGTGGCTAGATTTAATGTTAAATTGCTATTTTTTATTCATTATACATGCAGAAGTAACATCTATAACCAAATAAAGTCACATATATCCTAAAACATAGCGAAAATATGACTTTTTTTGTGTTCCTCTAATTTTGTCGGTGTGTGTATTTCTGGACGGAAGACGATGTTTTGCATACATAGTATGTATCTACCTGGCATAGAACCGAGGAAATTTCAGACAAATATATATAGGGTGAGCACCTTAAAAAAATAAAATTTTGTTAATATTTGCTTGAATTCAGAAATAAATAAAAGTAGTAATTTGTATATAACGTAGGCTTTACCCTTGACAAAAATTGGACCTAACAAATACAGCATAAATGTTCTACAAGTCAAAAAGGTGCAAAGAATAAGTGCGTTATGTTGACCTTTGTAGGGCGCGAGCCGCATTAATGCGTAAATACCAAACCTTGAAATAGACGGGAAACGCATATTTGGGCGAAGCCGTAAATTCAATCATAGGATGTGCATTCGAAGATATACTTTAAAAAAAAATTCACTATCTAGAATTACCTTGTAAAAACCTAGAAAAAAATATTTTCCGAAATTCCCTTAGTACCCAAAATTTATGAATTTTATGCGTACATTGCTTTTACAGGTTTAGTTTTGAATATGTTTCAATGATTATTAAACTAGGGGAAATCTTATTCTTTCCAGGCTTAGATGATATCAAATTAATCTCAAAATTATTTTTAACAAATGCTACAGAAATTGTTTAAGCAAAGCGTACGGGGAATGCGTTGCATAAATTTCAGCATCGATGTAACGTATAAACGATTGGACATAAATATATACATTCTGCGTATATGTTTAAAAAGGAATGAAGAAATATTTAGTGAAAGAATTAGCTGTATTGATTTATTGATGTAGAAAATACAATTATTTTTCCATTGCCTGATTTGGTTGAAACGCACCTTGCTTCAGCACGAAACTTAAGACATGCCCGGCGTGAAGGTTAAGCCAGCTGAAACGCAACGATATGAGAATGGTTCCGCAGGGTATGCGAGAAATTAGTCAACGATTTGCTCACAGTCGCGAGCGCCGCGGTTCAAATCCCTCCGGTAACGGATTTTTTATTTGAAAATTGATGTAATTCGCATTCAAAGGTATTTTTTTATTGTTTCCGTATTATTTGGAACCTGAAAACATATTTACCTAGTTTCTTTTGATTTTTAAAATGATTGAGTGTCACAATGTCCATATTTGAAAGGAAGTTCTGAGTAAAGCCTTTTACACATTTTTTTATATTTGCAGGACGCATGAACAAAAGGCTTGGTCTCTGAGGCATAACCCCCAACCCTTAACTAGGAAATAGCTTTTCGAGCCAAAACTATTTGGTTTATGTGGCTGTATTCGGCATTCACTTATAATTAACAATCACCACGAAAAGTAGCTGATAGTGGAACCCCAGATCAGTACATATGGTATGGGTTTCTTTGGATTATTGGACCAATTACATTATGAAGATGTTCAGAAGTGTTTTGAGCTATCAATACATGATCAACCAAACAGGTGCGTATTCTTTAAGAATGTATTCTGCTGCAATACAGAGATTTCTTGGTGGATTTGCGATAGATCAGAACACCAACAGCAATTTGACGGCTATGGGTGTAAATTCAATTACTGGAAGTTGTTAACGGTTCTCAAGTTTGTGACCTGTTTCGCCAGCAAGCTGATATGACCCTTATTGTTGTACCGTCAAAAAGACGACGTAAGAGCAGTTTACTGCCATTCAAAATACGCATCATTGATTATAAAAATCACTCAAAAATAATAAAATGTTGAAATTGCAATCAATTCGAATGCGACATCTTCAAAAATATGTAAAGGATTTTACTCAAACCTTCCCTCGCAAGTGGACGTTGTGATACTAAACAATTTTAAAACTTAAAGAAAAATAAAGGTAAATATATCTTCACGTTCGTAATAACACTGAAATAATACAGAAAACTCTTGATAATGCAAATTATATAAATTTTTAAATAAAGGAAGCACTACAGGCGATGGGATTCGAACTGCAGCGCCTGCTAACGAGCCAACGAAAGCAATTTTAATTATCTGCTGGTAGCCTGTAGTAAAGTACGCGTTTACTGCCTCGCCCACCAAGGACGCCTCCGATCGATGAGATGCGGCTGCTGAACGCATTTATTTTTAACACATGTTTTATTTTTTAATACATTTATTGTGCATCTCTTGGTTCCCATTTTCGTCAAGGGTAAAGTCTGAGGTATATACAAATTGCAACTGTATAAGAGCAAGTTTTTAGCTTTGCGATATGTTAAAGGATAACAGAGATACGAGGGGGTCCCAAAATGCAATATTTTCAATTTCGCCGTGTATCTCAGAAACGAAGCAGGCTATGAAAATTTGTTTTACTCGTAAGTGAGATACCCTGTAATATCATCGAAAATGGGTCACCTTGTACAGTGCTTGATGGGTAGATCGAGTTAAAGTGGTGCTTCAAGGAATTCAAGTCTTGCAGAGTCGTCTATTGGATTTTTTTTGTTTCGTGTGGTTGGAAAGTCGCAGCTAGAGGTTCACCAAATATTTCTGCTTTTTCTTCATCGCTGTGGGGCCAAGAGTCATCAGATTTACGAATGGGAGGAATAGGAGTAATGGGTTGCTTCAGTTTCTTGGTTATTGGCCATAAAGAGTAATCATCGTGTTGTCTGAGAGATAAATTGCTAATGTAGTCGCTGAATGTTTCATTCTTCTGTTCTTTTATTAGTATTTTTAGTTGCGTAGTTAGAGTGTTTAGCTACTTTGCCTGATATTTAATGGGTAGTTGGTAGCGCTGTTGCAGTTTTGCCGTAATTTTATAGCCATAGCTGCCCAAGATGCGTGCTGAAAGATGTGCGTTAGTTGCTCTACTGTTGTGTTAAGTCCCGATGAGACCGATAGGTGATCGTTAACATGTTATCTAAAAACATCCCAGTCGTAACAGTCACTGATGCCCATATAATTTGGTGAGTAGTTGTTTGTTACGAAGAAACCTAAAGCATCTATTAATTTGTTCAGGTCACTTGGCCAGTACGTGGGATTACCTGTAGGTACTGCACTAAGGTGATTATCAATGACGGTTTTATGTAGTTGCCTTCCTTTTGGGTTGATTAGTTTAGAACCCCAGGAGGGGTGCTTAGATTTAAAATCACCACCTGCTATGAATCTGCTCCCCAGTGTCCTGAAGAAGTATTCAAATTGATTTTGTGTTATTGCATGCCTGAGTGGGCAGTATACCGCTGAAACCACCATATTTCCAACGTGGTAATTAATTTTGATATTTGTAGGTTGTATATGGTTTGTTTCAAATTTATCCATTTCATAGTGTGATATTTTATTTCTAATGATTATTGCTGTTCCGGCGTGAGCTGCATTATCGGTATGACAGGTGTAGTAAGTTCTATAATTATAAATGTTTAAGTAGCTGTAGCTAGTGAAGTGTGCTTCAGATATTAGTAGTATATCAATTTTTTGAGTATTGAGAAAGACTTCTATTTCCAGATGGTCTTGTAAGAGTCCGTTTGCGTTCCATGTGACTACTCTTAATAAATCCATTAATGAGAAACATGTGTTTATCAGGCTTGTAAATAGGTTGATCATCGTAGAATTCTGTTGCATTAACTCGGTGAACATAGCTTCGAATTTTGATAAAAATTGATCCAGTGATATGTCATTATTGTTATGGTTTTGGCTTTAAATGTTGTTGAATGGGTTTGTTGTTGTCGTAAGCTGTTGTTGTCCCATAGTAGCTGAGACATAACTTAGTGAGGGCATGTAGATTTTATTTGGTGCCATTGTAACCGTTCTCGGAGTTCGTGGCATTTGTATTCTGGTTGCAGCGTTGGTGTTTCCTCTTGCAGACTGAAGTCGTTGAGAGATTATGTATCCTTTCCAATTGGCTGGAGGAGGGCTATCGCAATGTGCACACCTAACAGGCGTGTTTTTGGATTTGGTGCATATCGTTGTATTGTGATCACCACCGAATTTTACGCAAGCGTATGGTTTTCTACAGTACCTTTTTGCTATGTCTGTATGACTGGCAGCGGGTGCACTTGATAATGCTGTTTTTGCCCTGGTGGTTCGACACTCATGATCATATTTTGTAGAGTTCATATATCTCCTTGTTATTTTTGTCAAGCTCTAAATCCACAAAGAATAAGGGAAATGGTATTTTTTTTTATTCTATGTCTTGTTTATAGATTACGTACAATATGCCATATTTCTTTCAGTTCTTATTTTATTAGATTAGTATCTACTGTTGGGTGGAAACATCTTATGGCAACTCTAAATGCTTTTTCTTCTTTCGGTTGATAGGTATAAAATACTCTTTTTTCGTCATCCAGGTGTTTTACGAGTTTCCGGTATGTATCAGGGGTGTTAGTGTTTATCATAACAGTATTGTTTGAGAGCGTTTTAGAGCTGTATTGTTCGGCTTTTAGGATGTTTGTCAGATCTTTGATCACTGCATCGTAGTTAGCAACTCCATGTATATATATTGGAGGCGGTGAGTTTATTTTAGGTTGCTTAATTCCATAACGTTGTCTTCTTGTGCGTGATTGATTTAGCATGCTAAATTTATTGTAATCGCTGGTTTGACTTTGCAGTTCTATATTATTATCAGCAGGTCTTTTTCTCTCTTTTATTATTTGCCATTCATGTGCTCTTGTTTGAGGTTCGTTATCATTTCTGTACCTCAGAGGCACACTGTGTTTAAGTCCAAAATTGGAATTTTACAAGAGAAGCGTTAAAAGTTTTTATTAATGAATTATGTTAAGCCACTCTGTAGCTACTTGAGATAATCCTTTCAAATTTATAAAATTGTCAAGATAAGAAAAGTGTTTTCATACCAGATAGTTACATTAAAAAAAATACAACCTAAATCCCAAAAAAACTCCAGGCTTTGCTTTAATTACCGGGAAACTAGTCAAAGAATTACCACGTAAGGGCCTAGTGATGCTAACCACGATCTTCAATGCAGTTCTGAGATTGGGCTACTTCCCAGTGCAGTGAAAAGTAGCGCAAGTAATACAGATCCTTAAACCTGACAAACCCCCAAATGAAGTAACCACCTACATACCTATTAGTTTACTCCCTGTACTAGGTAAAATCCTGGAAAAACTTCTGGCACAAAGACTAACATCTATCTTAAAAAACGATAACAAAATTCTAGACCACCAATTCGGCTTTCGGAGAGATCACTCTACAGTCCAACAAGTCCACCGTATTGTTGATAATATAAATCAACCCTTCGAATAGAAACAATATTGCACAGCTGCCCTTCTTGATAAAACCCAGGGTTTTAACAAAGTGTGGCACACAGGCCTCCTATACAAACTAGAGAAAATTCTACCTCACTCTCTTTACGTTATCCTTAGATCTTATTTGGAAGAACGATACTTTCTAGTAAAGTTTGGCCAACACTAAACTAATCTTCACTCAATCAACTCAGGAGTGGCACAGGGCAGTGTACTTGGCCCGATTGTATACCTAGTATACACTGCAAACGCCCCAACAAATCATCACACCATAACCGCCACCTTTGCAGACGACAAGCTCATCATGACAAAACATAAAGATCCAGCAATAGCTGCTCAACTTCTTCAACAGAGCTGCGACCAAATAATCCAATGGACCAAACAGTGGCGAATTCAACTCAATGCAACCAAATTCTTCCATATCACGTTCACCAAGTGCAAAAGCATTATACCACCAGTTTATGTAAACAACATTCCGTTAACACAAGTCGACGAAGTGAAATATCTTGGCCTACATCTCGACAAAACACTAACTTGGAAGCCACATATATGGAAGAAACGCAAACAACTTGGCATAATGTTTAGCAAACACTACTGGCTACTCGGCAGAAAATCCAAACTATCCCTAACAAGTAAACTTCTCGTCTACAATACAATTTTCAAATCCATATGTTCATATGGAATACAGTTGTGGGGTACAACAGCCAACTCTAACATTCAAATCATAGAGATGCTCCAATCCAAAGTGCTACGTACTATATGTAACACTCCATATTTTGTAAGAAATACAGGCATTCAAAGTGATTTACAAGTTGACACCGTAAAGGAAGTGCTAGTGAAATACAGTGCTAAGTATCTTATTAAACTATAACATCACCCAAACGCTTTAGCTCTTAACCTTCTCGACAATAGTAAAGCCATACACAGACTAAAAAGACACAAATCGCTAGACCTTCCACACAGATTCGATTAATCACTAACAAAGTCACCTGTATAGTGTATATTATATAAGGTAGAAACTATAAATTGTTAATCATTGGATTGCAATCATGTCACTCTGTCATGTCCTAAATTAACTAACATATGCCTTGCTTATTGTATATACAGAATGCAAGAAGAAACAATAAACAACAATTTAAAAAAAAATCAATTTTATAAAAAACAATTCCAGGACTTTCTCTTCTTACTTGAAACTGCACGACTTGTGATATAAGAAAATCATCCCTAGACTCATGTTTTTTGTATGATTAACTTGAAAAGAGGCTTCCACGAATGGGGCCTCCAGTTAATCCGCTGCGAATTCCGGTTCAATGGGATTGCCGGGAACTGCCACTTAATAACCCTAACTTGGGTTCAGTTATTTGTTGGAGTGAAACAAGACTTAACAAACACGAGTATATTGAGTAACAACGATTACAAACGTCACTGATGGACCGATGGTTTTTTACAATAGCTTCAACTGTTGTGATACGCTTGGATTGGCCACGCGAAAATAGGGAATTGCGCGTAACCGTCACACATAACAACCTGGTAACGTCTTTACCAGGGAGTTAGACCGAACCGCAAACCAGCACAAAGCATAGCTGAACTTGCTTCCTCGAAATTCTGAATCTAACTCACTCTGAATTTACAACGAGCCGAACTCGCAAATTCATCAAGGAGGGGAAAGCTCAAACACTATTGGCTGAGGCGATCCTGCGTAGCCAATCGTAGCGTCGCACGTTGTTTAGGAATAAATACTTATTCTAAGAATCTTAATGCTAAGCTCTCTCAATGAGGCAATTGAACGAAATCCATAAACACATGATTCCCAAATATGCTAAGTCGGCTTAAGTTCTATTAGAAAATGTATCCATCCGCTTAAAAGCCATTAAGGGAAGCTTACAAATTCCTTTTCAATATTAACAGAGGCAAACAAATACGGCAAGATGCAAATTTGACTTTACCACGACCTTTGAATGAGATAGAACAGTTATGACTTGAATTACATGATTAATTATAATCAAAAAGGTTTTGATGCACGTATCTGTGTGAATCAAACAACTCATTTTTATTTCTCATAACAAATGGCGATAAAAGTCCGTCACATAAGCTCTTGGAATGTAAATAATCTTCGGTTTCCATACCAAAAACAGACAATGCCTTTTTAGTCCCACAGAATCTAGACAGTTGCTGCTAATCTCACGGAGTAGCTATTTTAAACTGAGATACTTTCTTTCTTTCCCCCTCTATTACCGAGTGAACCACATCGGCCTCTAAGTGTGTGTGCTCTGTGGCAAGGAACTTATGATTTAGTAAGTTTGTTAGGTTTTATCTTTAGTATACAAAGGTAACAGGTGACCATTTATGCATTTCGATTTTGTGAAGGGCAGTTATCTGACCAAATGCACAACTCCGTAATGGTGTCTGAAATATCACATGTTTCAACCCATTTGGATAAATAAGATGCTAACTCATTCCCTCCACGTCCAGCTATGCTCTCGTCCCACATCATGCAATAGGATTTTTGTAAAGTTGAGTCATAAATTACTAAATTCTACATCCAAAGTTTAATGAATAAAAACTCTAATAATTTGAAAGGTCTGGGGTTGGCAAACATTTTTCTAAGTCTATCACTGCTTTTTCAAAATTGTTCTTCTTGGAACGGTCTTTCTCTTCTGATTTCAATTTCTAACGGTTACTAGCGTCTTCGAGATGTTGATCTTATTATTGTTGTTGCAAAATAACTCAATTTTCTTGAAATCAACTTCTTACAATTGCAGCTTAAAGTAATCACATATATCACAAGTGTTATTGTCAGGCGGTTTAAACGCAAAATTGAATTCATAGTTAAAAATTTCATAATATAGCCATTCCCTGGAAATAGAGTTTTGACTAATATTGTTATCTGCACAGTCTTCCAAATATAAGGCATATATTCCTGTTATATTGAGGTGGTTTGCCAAGTAATATGTCCTGAGGCAAATAATGTTATGGGGACTTAACTGACTTTTGCTCTATGCTACGGTGTGACTTAACATAGTTCATAAGTATCTAACTTTTTAACAGAGCAAGATAAAAATGAACAAAAAGTATCAAATGAAGGAGCATCTTATGTATACAGACTTAACATTCTTAACCCGATTTCGCCATATCTGGACTTAACATAGTTTGCCTCTGAGGTACAGATTTATTCCTTGCATTTCAGTTTCTGATTGCTGATTGTTGGGATTGCACGGTGTTGGATAGATTGATTGTGAGGTGTTACTATTTGCATAAGATGCATACGTTGGATAATTTTGATTTGATGTTTGTTACATATATGGATTGATGCATGGCATTAAAGGTTGGTTTGTATACATTAATTGTTGTTGAGTGGTGAAAATTTGTTGTTGATAAGCAATGGGCATTTGTTGTTGAAATGAATACATATTCAAAATGAGTAAAATAAACTCACAAGATAATGCCAGTCACTGGCCATCAAGTGAACGAGTAGATATCACGCGCGCCACAGGAACACATCCTCTTGCCTGTGAGGCCAGCGGCCAAATCCACATTAGGTGTAGCTTAAATTTCGTTTTATAGTTCAGATATAAAACTGAAGACACCTTATCTCTGTAACTAACGTATATTACTTGCAGAAGAGTGGCTCTAAAATATCTGCAGGAAAGGCATGGCAAATAACACTTTACATTTCATTTGCGTGACTGCTTAAAAATGTGATACAAATCAATGACGTTTTTTTTCGCTAATAACACTGGTTATTTATAGATTTATCATAAATGTTATGTGATACGCGTGCCCTTCAACGCGATAAGGTTTCATTAAAAAAAGTTTTTATTCAGGTAAGCAAAGTAAATAAGATGTCGTCAGTTATTGAACTGGACTATAAATTGCTATTTCTCGTAACACTAAAAAGATTCCCTGCATCTCTTTAGATAAGAAAGATACTTAAGGTGACCCGCGAATTTGAATCATCGTGAATAGGTATTTTAATGGTTGTTCTAAACATTCAGGGATTTCTGAGTGAACTCTAGAGATGTCTGCTGATCTTTTAAATTGGGCGTCCTTCCTAATAATATTTCGACATTGTGCACTTTGATTGTCCGATTTCGTTGCAGTAATGGAAATAAATGTTAAATAGTTAAGATTATTTGCAGGAATTGCTAATATGACAGTAATAATAAGTTACCTATCATCACTAAAGAAATGGAGTCATTGCGATAAACGATATTTTAGCAGTCAGTATGTACTTAGTTCCTATCCTTAAATCCCTACATTTGGAAAAACATTTGCCTTGCAAATGTTGTATTATCCACGTCACTGTATTTATCTGCCTGCCGCTTGAAAACTGGTCATTATCGTCGCAATCGACGTGCTTTTGTTTCGAACCAGCATAGCCATGCTTAATAACAGATCCAACAACCCCTTTGACGGCGGGAAAACGTTAGTGAGGTGACATGCTCTATACCGTTTTTACACAAGAACGCCTTAAACTAATCAGAAGTTAGTTGAAGCTCTTTGTCGCTTATTAATAACTCTCGAGTAACTCGAACCTTGCGAACATTCCAAGCTTTGTTATGGCTTATGTAGATATTGCGCTAGCCATTCAGAGCTTCATGGCCATTCCTTAATAGTTACGGAAACGAAGTTTTCTCCGTGTATAAATTTAGATATCGTTGCTTCCTAGGCATATATTATTTATTGAAAATACAAAGTATTTTAGCAAAAACTAATGCTTATTGAAGTGGAGCACACCCTTTGGCCATTACCTACTGTGTTTACATATTTTAATTTTAGATCGTTCACCACGTGATGCCAAACCTTATCTTTTTCCATGGAGCTAATAATAGACATATTATAATAGTGTATACATTGCTGAAAAATAAGTCGACATCCCTATCGCAACAACCAAAATAGAAAAATAATGTAGATAGAAATGAGAATTGATTCATCAAAATTTCTTCTAATGTTCCTAATACCATAAACTAATACTAACATGACTTACAACGCAAGTAGTTTTTCTCTATTGTTTATCTAAAAAATTTCCACAGTCGAACAACATTCATCAGCTTTATATGCCCGTACTAAACAATGTTTTTGCATATACGTATTTATTCGGAATATTGTACTTCAGAACTGTAGTTGCATATTTTGAGATAAGTGTTGAGGTATATCCACGTTCATAGTGCAGTAACGCCTTCAGCGCACTGCACTTGCGTATCAATATTGTTTTGACCGGTGCAATTCTTTTGCTGAGCCCATCTACTGGCTTGGCTGATAACAATAACGCACAGGAATTCCAAGGATTTGCTTTAGAAAGCCTTTGGTGCGATCACAGCTGCAACGCTAGCCAGCTGTCCAGCTGTCCAGCTTTCCAGGGAAAAACTAAGCCCATTCTTTGGCCTTGCTTGGTATAATCCTGCTCTGGCACCCGTTTCATATTTGGAGAAGAAAACTTCTGTTTCGGTTCTGTTCACTACTTGCGATCCTACATTAGTACTTCAAAGAATGTGACTACGAGAGTTATGGTGTCATCTGATTCGTTCTCATTTCAAAGGACCCCCTATGCTTCCAATCAAACTCGAATGCTGCGTGTGTAAACGAAGGTTGTACAGCGAATTCTGCAATCAATATAGTTTCAATAGTCTCTTCCCATATCTTCAGTTGAAGAGAGAAATGTTGAGTACAGTCTCCATTGCAGCGGTAGGCGTAGTTTCCATTGACCCGTAATGTCAGGACAGGCAAACCTTTGAATCTTGCTTACGCATAGTTTATTGGGTCCCCTAAAGGGTCTCCTGTCAATAGAGAAGTTGCCTAACGGTAGATTCAGGAGATCGCAGACGGGCCCTTGCACAACTTTGTGTTACATAGCCCATTGTCCCCAAGATCGTACTCTTGCCTTCCCGCGGCAGAGCTATTTAAGCTAGATGAGCAGAATGAAACAGATCGAGGTGGTCAACGCGGGCCGCCGCTTGAGGGGTCGGGCCAGAAGCAATCCTGGGCTAGTAAGCGAGGCGCGTGAGATAACAAAGCCATCGTTCAATGTGTCAGGTAACCTGATGTACTAGCATTCCATACGCGTCAGGCGGTCGTTTGAGGTATTGGCACGTTGAGTTTGTACTATCACAGCAAGCGGACGCGTGCAGCATGCGGTTGAAGTGATATCAAGCGATCTCGATATAATAAATCGAAATAAACATTATTAACAATAATAGTGATCGATTATATGAAATGTTTTTCAAACCAAGTGTAGGTGACCACCTGCAGGCTCGGAGCCTCACATAACGCTAACGTGTTTTCTTGTGACCTTCAGTTATCAACAATGCCATACAATCGCATTGTAGCTAAGGATTTACCAAAAATTCGGACAGAAATGTAAGCAATTAACCAAACGATATTTATCGGGTAATGAACATAGGAAAGCAATCGCAAAATACGTTAGATAGCAATTCGCAGCTTAATACAGACAACTCTATAGACACTGAAGGCAAGATGAAAACAACGATGGTAGCCACAATTCGACAAAAAGCGAAACTCTACTGCATTATCGCCAGAGATAAGTGAAACGCAAAAGCGGTACAAATGAACCCCGGACAACATACTAACCAAAAACAGGTACTACCTACCAGAAAATATCGAAACTCAACTAAATACACAGGAAGCAACATCATCTGATACTCAAAAAACCAATTTCTGCGCGAAGCAAATAATCACAAAACCATAATGGAAGATATTAAATAAATAGCTAAAGAGGAGTTCACAACAACATATACGTATAAATTGAAATTCTATAGATGATTACCTAATATTGACTAAATATTCTTCAGAATCAAAATTATAATTTTATTCATTCCAACTTACTGAAAAAGAAGTACTTGAAGAATTGCGGCAAATAAATAAGGACTTGCCAATCATTAAAATTACTAGACTGCTCAACAGAAACAAACAACCAATTCCAGTCTGCGTAGTTGACTTGACAAATAATAATAAAGCTAAACAAATTTACAACATTGATAAACTTTACCACTTCAACAGTTACAGTTGAACCAAGAAAAAAGTCGCAAGAAATACCGCAGTGGATAAGATATCAAAGGTTCGGACACACTAAGAATTACTGCAAACTAGACGCAAGATGTGTGAAATGTTTGGGGAACCATATGTACAACAAGTGCACAAAGAAACAGGAAGACCCACCAAAATGTGTCAATTGCGGAGAAACGCATTCCGCCAATTATAAAGGTTGTGGTTATTATCAGGTATTTTAAAGCAAGAATTACCTTCACTAAGGAAAGACAAAACCAGCGAATAGGCAGACCTGTAAGTGAAAATGTTCGTTAGTCTCAAATATTAACAGGGCAACACGCAACCGGACCACAAGAACCTAAATACATCGAATCAGAACAAACGCCAGCAAATTCACTTAATAATACAATTTTGCAACTACTTACTCTATACATTGATGTAATTAAGAATTTCCTTATACAAAAAATTATCCCATTCTTGTTCAACGTTCTATAATTTAAATAGTAACTTCAAGAATTTAACCCTCCTAAACTGGAATGCAAATGGCCTTAAGAGGCAACGGACAGTCTTCATTGCCTTCATGGAAACACACAGAATAGACATCGCTTGTATAGGTGAAACCCATTTAATAGCAAACGAAAAATTCAAAATTGCTGGATACGACATATATGGACAAGACCGTGAAGCAGAATATGCTTCCGGAGGTGTAGCTATAATAATAAAAAGAATATATATCATTCGCAGGTAGAATTGCACGATATCTTTTCGTTAGAAGCAATAGAGATCAACATTGAAGACGACAATAGAAGGCCGGTTAAGGTAATCGCAGCATACAAACAGCCCAACGTTAAACTGAACTCTAATGTCATTGACCAACTTTTTACACCAGGTAAAGCAACGGCACTGATTGATGATCTCAATTTCAAACACTATATGGAACTGCAGAGTAAATAATCCTCATGGAGTACGGCTGTATAAAACAGTTAATGACACTGCTGTACAAATAACAGCAATTATCAACAAGTTCTGCCAGAAATGGACCCGGATCATGTCCCAGTAGTAATAAGTTTCGAAAGTAAATTGATTAAAAATTGTCCGCCACCGAGACTAATCAACGGAAAAGTAGAGTGAGAAATGTTCAAAACAAAATTGGAAGAAAATTACACGTGCCCGAACAACATGTAAACAACCTCTAATATTGATGAAGCAGTATGCACCCTTAGTACAGCAATAGCTGATACTATTTATAAAGCTACTTTAAACACCACTATTGAAACGCATACATACCGGATGAATATTCCAAAACCGAATATAGGCAATTAATATGGAAAAAAGGGTTTTTGAAGATTGCTGCTCCCCATTTTAACTTAGAAGGTTTATAATGACACCAATCGAAAGAAGATTTTTTCTCATCTAATGATATGTGAATTAGTTAATTTTCAGTTGTATTTATTTATTATTTTATCGAAAATAAACGAGGCTGCGCGCGCTATTGCGCGGTCTATCCTAATCAATTTACCACCATTTTTAGGCCTATTACGTTGGGCCATTCCGTTCTGTTACACACTCCGCCACTGCCGTCCACCTGACCAAAGAAGGGGTCCCTTGGGCCTCCACCCCTCTCCAAGGGAGCCCTAGGGGTTCCACCCCTCTCCAAGGATCCCCCGGGGCTCAGCCCCTTTCCAAGGGGGCCCTCGGGGGTCCTCCACTCTCCAAGGGGGCCCTCGGGGGTCCGCTTCTTTCCAAGTGGGCCCTCGGGGCTCCGCCCTTCTCCAAGGGAAATCTCGAGGCTCCGCCTCTCTCCATGGGGGCCCTTGGACATCCGCCCCTTCCTCGGGGCTCCACTATCTCCAAGGGGCTCCCGGGGCTCAGCCTCTCTCCAAGGGGGCCCCCGGGGCTCCACCCCTGTCCAGGGAGGCCTTCGGGGATCCGCCCCTCTCCAAGGGGCCCTCGGAGCTGCGCCCCTCTCCAAGGGGACCCTCGGGGCTCCGCCCCTCTCCAAGGGGGCCCTCTAGGCTCCGCTCCTCTCCAAGGGGGTCCTTGGGGCTTCGCCTCTCTCCAAAGGGGCCTTCGGGGCTCTGCCGCTCTCCAAGAGACCCTCGAGGCTACGCTCCTCTCCAAGGGGGCCCTCGGGGCTCCGCCCCTCTCAATGGAGGTCCTTGAGGCTTCGCCCCTCTCCAAAGGAGCTTTAGGGGCTCTGCCCTCTGCAAGAGGCCCTCGGGGCTCCGCTCTACTCCAAGGGGGCCCTAGCGGCGCCGCCCCTCTGCAAGGGAGCCTTTGAATCTCCGCCCCTCTCCAAAGGGGCCTTCGGGGCTCTGCCCTTCTCTAAGAGGCCCTCGGGGCTCCGCTCCTCTCCAAGGGGGCCTTCGGGGCTTCGCCCCTCGGCAAGGGGGCACTCGGGAATCCGCCCCTCTCCAAGGGAGCCCTCGGAGCTCCACCCCTCTCCAACGGACAACGGAAATAGTTACCGTAGGGTGCGAGATTTGTTTTCCGTGCAGTTTAACGAGAGCCCTATTCCGTCAGTGTCGACAATACGACCAATAGTCTTTCAATTTGAAAATTCTGGTTGCTTAATTTCAGGTAAATATTTTTCACTTCACTTCACTTTAAAATGATCTCATTATGGTTGTTTATTAGAACATCGCAGAATAAATGGCAACAGACGGGAAAACAATTACAAAGAAATTGTTATTGGGCTGGTATCTGGGAATCCTCAACTAAGTACAAGATCTATTGCTTTAGAATGTGGTAAATCGCAGGGAACGGTCTGCAAATTTTAAAAAAGCACGGCTATCGTCCGTACAAGTTTCAATGCCACCAAGAACTATTGCCGTTTGATGAAGAAGCTAGACAAACTTTTTGTGAAATTATTGAAGAACGTGCTAATGCGGATCGCAATTTTCTTTCGTCGATTTGCTTTACGGATGAATCTACCTTTACCTTAAATAACGAACCGAACTTTCAAAACTGGGCACAGGAGAATCCCCATCTGAATTTAAATCTTAGAACGCAATATCCTCAAAAAATTAATATTTGGGCAAGCATTTTTAATTCTCATATTATAGGCCCCTTTGAAATTGTAGGACATTTAAATGCAGAAAATTATTTAGATTTGTTAATTACTCAGGTTAACCCTGCAATTGAAGCAGTGGCACGTTCAAAACCAGGATATCTGGTTCCAACACGACGGATGTCCAGCTCATTTCGGAATAGACGTCAGAGAATATTTGAATAATTCATTTCCAAATCGGTGGATTGGACGAGGAGGTGAAATCAACTGGCCTGCTAGATCTCCTGATTTGGCACCGTGCGATTTCTTCCTGTGGGGTCACCTGAAAAGCCAAATTTATAAAACTCGCCACCCAAATATTAATTCTTTGAGGAATGCAATATTTGAGGAGTGCAGGTTGATAACGAATAGGTAGTTGGCAAACGTCTAAAATTCGTTTTACAATAGGATGGGCCATTGTTTAATGCAGAATGGAGGTTTATTTGAACAATTTCTTTAATTATTAATTTCGAATTATAATTTTTGCCATAACTATTGTCAACATGTGTATCACTATGATCTTTGTGATTTAATTTAAAATTGATCAAATTGGACACTGTAAAACATTGCGCCCTACCAATAAATGTTGTAATGTAACTTCTTCCAATTATTGCCATTTATTAAAATGTATTATGTTATTTTTGTATAAACAATTTTCTAATAAACACAATGCGACCGATGCTAATGAAGTTTACCGAATTTTAAATTTACCAGAAATTCAACCAGAGCCTTTTCAATTCTTTAGAAAAGCTCCAATTGATTTCAGTAAAGAAAATTGGAAATCTTAAAATTATAGTCGCCAACGGCATAATGAATCTGTCATTTGAATGACGTATGAATCTGTTTATTGTCTTACGAGTCATGGCTCAACATGATTTACCGAATTGAATTTATTGCGAATTTTTGATAAAATAATGAGAAATACAACTGAAAATTAACTAATTAGATGAGAAGAAAAATCTTCTTTCGATTGGTGTCATTATAAACCCTCTAAGTTAAAATGGGGAGCATCAATCTGCGAAAAACCTTTTTCCCAGGTTAATTGCCTATGTTCGGTTTCGGAATATTCACCCGGTATAGGCATCCTCCAATTATATAATTAATACAGCGGAAGCATTATATAAGAGGATTATGGCAACGAACCGGAGATATATCCTTCAAGCAGCCACTAAATGAACTAACCCGTAAAGTTAAATGTGAACTAGATAAATATCGTATCACAAAATATAACAAATACATTAGCCAACTTGAACCAAGTGACCCTTATTTATGTTGCACCACAAAAAAAAATACTTGGCCAAACACAGCACGTAGTAACATTAAAAAAAGATAACATAACATATAGCACTGACGAATAAAAATGCAATGTCCTAAGTAGCCATCTTGAAAAAGTGTTTTCGTGTCCTAACACCAACAGTAGCGATACTAAAGCAATATCTGATTATCTAAATAAAAATACCCCACGAGAAGTTGGACCAATTAAACCAGTAACAGCACACAAAACAACATCATACATTAAACAAGTACGAAATAAAAAATCACCGGGGCACGACCTAGTCTCAAACGAAGTATTGAAAAAGCTGCCCAAGGAAGAAATCGCAGCTATATTCTCTATATATAACGCTTGTTTACGAATGGGGTATTTTCCTCACACCAGGAAACACGCCCCAATGATAACATTTCGCAATCCAGGGAAACCAGCTTCAGATGTAAGCAGCTATAGACCGATAAGTCTTCTTCCAACATTGGGGAAACTGTTGGAAAAAGTTATTAAAAGTAGGCTTTCGTCATTTATTGAAGAAAATTGCATACTCCCAGAACATCAGATTGGGTTTCGAGCCAATCACTCTACCAGCTGCATACATTAATATAGTATATAACAAAGGGTTTTGCAAACAAAATGTACACCATTGGTTTATGTATGGACGTAACACAAGCTTTTGATAAGGTTTGGCATACCGGACTTATTTATAAACTGATTGGCGTTCAAACACCACAGTATCTGCTCTTCATTATAAAATCGTTCCTTGCAGAAAAGACTTTTGCTGTTCGAGTGAACAACGAATATTCGGTACTCAGAAGTGCAACTGCTGGAGTTCCCCAAGGGTCACTTCTAGGCACGCTTCTGTACAGCATTTACGCTTATGATATACCGAGCAACGATGGCTCAGAGCTGGCAACTTTCGCGGATGATATTGCAATACTAACTCAACACCAAGACATTCAACAAGCAATACTTCAAATTCACGAAGCAGTAAGTGCAATAAAGGAGTGGACCGACAAATGGTGCATTAATCTAAATTCGACCAAAACGTAAGCTAAAGTGTTTACATTACGTAAATACATATCTCCAGCTCACATCGTCATTCAAGAACAAAATATAAACTGGACTCCTAAGGATACTCCTGTTAAATACCTAGGTCTTTACATAGATACAGGACTGACATGGGCAGCACACATAAACAAGAAACTCAACGAGGCCTACACGCGACTCAGCATGTTATATCATGTGTTAAATAGAAGATCGCCTCTCAAAATAGAATGTGGTGTGCTGTTATACAAAAGCGTAATTCGACCAATTCTAACGTATACAAACCTATTATGGGGCACGTCTTCTAAAACTAATGTAAGTAAAGCGCAACGGTTTCAAAACAAAGTGCTACGTATAATATGCAATGCACCGTGGTTTGTGCGAAACGGACAGCTACAGGAAGAGCTCTCAGTGCTTACAATAAAAGAGTTCAATCATGTGAGTGCCAAGAACTATTTTGCAAAACTGCAATATTCTTTAACTTAGGTCAACGTGCCAGGACGCTTTTTAAAACAAAAAGACTACCACAAAGTTGCTTATTATCGTCAGAAGACTCTACAACTAGTGATAGCTACTAAACATAACCCTATTTCGTAATCTAAACTTTTAATGTATTAAATTTATGTTAATTAGGTTAAGGATAAATCCCACATGAAACTAAAATGTCAATAATTACCTCTTGTTACCATTGTTGTGTAGAGAATAGATGCTGAACCGACAAATAAAATCATAAAAAAAGGTATTTGCCCGGATATACGGAACTGGTATCCAAGACGAACTTCCCGAAGCAGACTGCACTCTCGTTCACCCAGTAAATCTGCCTGCCAGGCTACCCGCCCCACATATGTCGCGCTTTAGTTAGGCTTCGCAGTAGTGAATGAGGATAGGTAAAAATGTGACAACTGCAGAAATATATGGCAGCAAGAATGTGTGGTAGAGAGTTCAATCTCGACAGTTACTGGTCAAACGTTATACGTGTCCCGGGTACAGCGATACCCCGATACTTCAGTTCCTCCAGTGCTCGGCTGGTCAAAGAGGATAAGGACTTTCATTGGCAAAGGTTGGTCATATATTGCTCAGAGGCTTTCGTTTCGGCGGGTGCTTCGGCGAGTTAGCTGCGGATTAATTAGCTCCGGTGGTGACCTCAAAACAGGCCTCGAAACCTCACCTGGTTCAAAACAGTACGGCGAAAACCGGACGAAGCTGGGCGCATCTTATAGTTGGTGGCATCTCGAAAGGGGGGATGATTATGCTTTATTGGCGGTGCAAGTCTGAAAAACGACCATGTGTGACATTAAGGCACCACAGCAGGACCTCATATGTTAATGCTCGTTACAAAACAGAGGTTTCAGTACTTGGAAGGAATTCTAGTAAAGTGAACTTAAAACTACCACCAAATCTTGTTGGGAACCCAGTGAAGGTATATCTGAACAAAACAACAACAAAGTAGTCCATCCTTTTAATAGTGGAGTTGGAAAGTTAAATCGAATGAAACTCTTCTTAGTCTTCCCCACAAAGATTTATTAAATTACAAATTTAAAAATCTGGCGTTGGCAACATGGTTTGAAACAGACAGGCTGGTGGTATTCAGACCATAATGTGTTATTTACAACTGAACGCTTTTCTATAAAATATAGAAAGAAAATTTTACAAAGCTGTCCAATATGCGTTGTCATTACATGTACTATTTTTTACTTCTGGAGTTCGAATTCGTCGAAATTTCTAAAAGTAAGCTATATTATATTTCTGTTTTCTCAGCCGGTTCAAAGTGCGATTCATAAGTCAAATCCTCAAGACCTTGATCAGATCAGATGCCACTACCTTCATACTCAAGTAGCCCATATTGCTTATGTCGAGAACCGTACCGGAGGTCTAGAAGCTCTTCTAGTATATGGTTGTGTAGCATAGCTGTGATGAATGGCCTGGAAACGCCTGTCGTGCAAGAGAAGGCGATAAACAAAAATGTGACTTAAAGTACAGTGCTAAATCAGATAATAAATAAGTGGGGTTCGCGTTGTGTCAGTTTTGAGAAAGTATCAATTATACGAGTGAAATACGAAACATCTGTAATGTCAAATGTGATTTGTGTCGTCTAGTTGAACAATCAAAACTAACTTGTCTAAACGTTCACGATGCAATTTCCAGCACAGCCGGGGTAATGTCGTAAACGCAGGAGTATCGGCCAACAAACCCTTTTTGTCCGAAATAACAATACCCCAGACGAAAAGGGAAAGTCAAGCCCGGTCGACAATGCAGTTGTAAACGCTCGAAAAGGAAAAGTATTTTCGACGGACGATTTCAACCACTTGTGCTACAATAGAAAAAATAAAGTTTAGCTTGATAATCCTATTGTACCCAAAAGAATAGGGAATGTCACTTCAATTCAGGCGCACCATATATAAAGGCAGTAGCTTAGTTTTCGAGATCACTTTTACTTTGACTGTTACTTTTACCTAACATCAAAGCACTTCATTAGCTCCGCGTAATATCACTTGACTTAATATCACGTTTTCTGCATTTCCGACTTGTACGTTTTGCTGAGTCGAGGACTGAGGTCAGATTCCAAAACCTTTTATTAATAATTAATTCAGTATCGAAAACCAGGCTACTCAAATTGGTATTTGTATTTTAATTTAATATTAACGAATTTGTATATGTTATTTTGTTCGTGTGTTCTAAAGAAATAAAAGAAATGTTATTGTTTTCCACAAGCGGTTGCATTTACTGAACTTAATTCCACAGTAATAAACAACATAACAGTTCCAGTGGTGCAAACCAGTAAAGTTGTATAGAAGACGCCAGGTAAGATTTGGATGCAGCAACCGCAACATGGTGTAGCGTTTCTTTTAATCTAACTGTTTTGAAAGATTTGATACTGCAAAACTTTCAGCAAAAAAGAATGGTCGAAAATAATCAATAATATTCTGTTTTCATAGAATAATCTCAGTTCGAAGCGTTTTCGAATTAGAGCTGTGGCTTCATCAAACTAAATATTAAGATAAAAGTGTAATTCTTAGCTTTATATGTTTAATCTTCGTTAAGAAAGTTAAAAGCTCCCAGCAAACTTGATAGAAACATATTCGCCATCGAAACCGAGAACAATATGAACTATAAGATTGTTGCAATACCTAAAAATTTCAAATATGATATATACCGAAACATGTTATTTGTTTAAGCAATAGAAAAACAAAAGACGATCGAACTCTTCTATGCTCTTTTTAAGATTGTAAAAGTTTAAAGTTTTGAAATGAGTTGCTAAAGGGAGCCTAAATTATTTTTGTGGTATTTATATAAGTGTTCTTGTGTAACTTTTGCATTTCCCTTTAACATAGTCGGGGAATTCGTTCGCTAAATAGTGTATTTATTTCAACATTCATCAAATCAGTAAATTTGATCATTGGAAAAGTCCTCTTCTTCCTAGTTTTTATATGCTAAGGACGTTTATAGTAACTTGCAAGATTCTACGTTTCTGTAAAAAAAAACGTGCAGTTATCAGAGTCTTGACTATGTTTAGCAAATACAACAATTGCAACAATTTACTCCAAATTATACAACGTACAACATTATTTAGAGGTCCTTGCAGATCTCTATCGATTTGCAAGAAATAAAATCAATCGTGGAAAAATCTTGAAAATAGTCTCAAAGTATAAGGCTTATTAGATAAAATATGTAACATTCTGTGGAAATAGCTCTTACAACGTAATGAACTTTAAAACCAGAATTTCTAAATTTATAATAATGAGTTACGAATAATGGTTTTTGTTTTCTTTGCAATACGCAATTAATATTTTAATTTACGTGCATGCTATATGCTTCATCTTCTTGCCCAATTACGCCCATTATTGTCATTCAAGTGTAACTTGTTAAGAAATGCTTGGCAATAAATCTCGTGCATAATCTGTATAGAGGATAGCCGTTAATGTGCTCCATTGACAACAGTACATAGTGACCTCGATGGAGGATGGGGTTCTTCCGCGACGCGTCCGTCCATTGAATCATGTCGCTAGTGGATGAACACGTCTTCCGGTCTTATCTGTTCATTCAAAATCGGATGTACAGAAATGTGTTCCGCACGATATATTGCCTTGGCTTTCCAGTTTATCTAAAACAGTGCACCACACACCAGGGTAGAACATACCGTCGTTGAAAAAGATATGAATTACTCTCCGTCGCGCTCCGTTTACGGTTTAATTGTTTACACTGTACACCTAACCATTGTTGAAGTGTCAAATATTGGCAATAATGAAATTTTTATTAGTTGCGATAAGGCAGCTATTTTTTAACGAGAACTGGTGCTTCCATATTTACAATAAAGCAATATGAACACTAAATGTTTACCTTTGCCAGCTTTCGGCAGTTTTAGGGTTTTTCATTTCCAATGAAAAAACATTCGTTAAGTTGCTTAAATCATATTGCAATTCTATGTATTCGCAGCAAATATTTACTCATTTCTCCCTATCTTGCTCCACGTGAATTACGTTTGAGGTAAATGAAGCTTATTTGAAAATTCATAAATGTTAAGCAATAACGCCTCTGGAAACCCTAATATCATTGTAGCATCGAATGGCTTGTTTTGTTAAAACCATTTCCGTACTTACACTACCCAGTACGAAATTAAATTAGTATTAAAATCTAACTTAAACAAAGGAAGACTAAATAAAAAACTAAAGAATTTGTTGAAGAAAGTCAAATAGTACCCTGTAGTACTAACTAGAAACCAAAATGGGTTTTAGCTGTATGTCAATAAATAAAACACCATTTTTGAACCCGCTGAAATATACTTTA
This sequence comes from Agriotes lineatus, assembly GCA_940337035.1. NCBI lineage: Eukaryota > Metazoa > Arthropoda > Insecta > Coleoptera > Elateridae > Agriotes > Agriotes lineatus. Next base: position 12,877,019 of record OW679202.1, read on the forward strand.
CAGATGAAACAAACTAACGTTGTTCAAATACTATTCACTTAGAGTCAGGGATGCGTAACCGGCTGAGAAGCTATATATTAATGTAATAATAGTATAGATAGGATAGAAGCTTGTTTTAACGAGTCTAAAATAATCTTCTCTATTTAAATTGCTTGCATACGTTTTATATTTCTGTAGCCTCAGTTATCATTGGTCTATGATAGAGTACTATTGCAAGAAATATTTATTCAAGGTGCGGCTAATTTTGTAATGAGTTCATGTTTATATTCGTCTCTCGTTGTATCTTAGACACAAATCAGTTGGAAAAAGAATTTGCACATCTGCTGATTACAAAACAAAAAGCTACAGAGGTATTCGCACCTCTGAAACGCTTAGTCATGAGGGTTTAAGGTCAATGTCAAGTTTATCGACAACAGGTGTAGATAAGATTCCTTACTCTTGCGCATCGAGTTACTTTGGACCGAGAAGTTCATATATTAATTTAGGTTTGGAAGAATTGAATTGTTACTGTAGTTTTAATATGATATCCGCAATCCAAATTGTTCAAATCAACTACTTCCTTTTATTTCCAGCAGCCTGTTCAATTTCGTTAATGTTCGAGATGAGCGGATGCCAATTTCAATTGGTACTTGCATATGGAACAGGGAAATAATTGCGGAAACTGCCGGAAGGTCTTTTAAATATTGACAATGGTAAATTATTCTGAAGAGAAGTTTTATCGGTTTGGAAATTAATCACAATTGTGATATAGTTACTAATGACTTTGCTCTCCAGTATAAATTTGTCGCAATACTAAAAATGGAAAGTTGTTCGTTGCATGCTGCAATTGCACATCGATATTCATGAAAATGCTAATTCTCAACTAGCTAAGAATGGTATTCAATAGTTAATCTTAAAGACGTTAATAACACTTTTCTAAGAGGTGTCGATGAAGTTGTAATCTCAACTTCAAAATCATTTTTTGATCGAAGCTAGTTGTGTTCAGTTTTCTTTCACTTTTCTATCGGTAGAGTATTGTTTAACTAAGCTATGAATTAATTTAAAACTTCTTGCTGTAACCTTAAATTGCAAACATAATTATCATTTAATTTATTTAAATTGAACATCTCAGTCTATGCTATTTACCGTTAAGGTTGATACAAACTAATTTTTTTTTATCGAATTCTAAATTGTTTATACATATTATAGGACTGTCTATCTATTGTTGACGAAAATTATTACAGTCGAACTTGTGTCCCGTCTTTCGGCACAACACAAGTTTGCTACATCCTTTAGACATGCGTTGTTATGCTAACTGTTCATATTATAGGAGTAGGAAAGGCCATCTATGTCGTTTATTTTTATTTTTCCACGCTCATTGCTAAGCCTGCTACGATCAGAAAAGTACTTCCAAAATTGGAAAAAACCTAGTAGGCATTTTTATAAAACTAATTTATTTGATTAAACATTGGTGACTTTGGTGACTGGTTATTGTCTTCCATGTTATTAATGAAAATTCAAGAATTATCATTACATAATGGTACAGCATGCTAGTTTATTTATAATTTCTCTCTCTCTCTCTCTCTCTCTCTCTTTCTCTCTCTCTCTCTCTCATTAATGATCGCCTTCAAAATGACGGTCCTTTTCGGAATCATCAGAATGTGTTTTTCAGCCGTCAAACCTAAATAACAATCAAATTACCTAAGAATACCTATATTTACTAATTAACAAACTAGTAGGTAATATAACCAACACAAATATTTGGTAGAAAAACTCGGACTCTTAGCAGTGCAAACGAAGTTAATTCAACCACCACAACTTTGCCTAATAATTAACTGTCCCAAAATGACAATTCATAATGGTATTTAGTTCTACTTAGAAAATATTTAAGTGCAACTCTGGGTTGCAGAGCAATTTGTGCAGTTGCATTAAAAACAGAGTCGTTGGTATATTTATAGAACGGATAGCGAAATTAGGTCAGTTGTATAATCATAAAAAAGAGATAGTTCATAAAAGTTAACAACAATTACCAAATAGACTGATTTAGAAGCAGTGGTCGATATCGGATCTGCTTTGCTGTACATAGTAAACCTAGGTTTGAAGATCGTCTTTTATTTCTACAGTCGATGCAGAACAGAAAATGCGAACAATAATAATTAAACAAATCGCTCGAAAAAGCACTACATCGGCTTAAACGTGTAACCCGAGTTCAAAACGAATATGAAATGCTTATTGTGTAAAAAATATAGCTACATCTCTCAGCTACATTTATACATAATCGGAATTTCAATACATGCACTTGTCCTACAATGGGACGGGCTTTCGTATGTCCTCCTCAAAGAAAGTTGCCGCCTTGTCAGTCAGCCAACTGTTCTCGTTGGATTTTAGCTTCATCTGTAAACTGTAAACGTAAGCATTAATTTTGCTTCTTCTGGCTGAAGTCTCAATGCCGAAAGGCACAATCCAGTTTAATAGAACCTAATTAAATTCATCATCTTGATTATAAAAATGTCAGTTTTTGTCTCTGACATAATAAAGAATAATCGAAATTTTGACCAGGACGCCCACGCTAAAATTCTGCGCATCTGTCCCAACGGCAATAATCTAAACTTTTATGACATTTTCGAAATTGTCAGGCGTTTAAACGATCGTTGCCTCAATACAGTCACGCATGTTTCCAACAGCAGCAGTTATACTCTCCTGAACCTAAAATTTGGTTTTAGATAAATAAATTATTTATTTCATTTTAACGTGTGTTTTGCCCGGTGTGTCTTGTGTCAATTTAATTTTATTTATGGTTAGTTTTACTAATGTTCCTTTGGTTCCTTAGGTGAGGTGTTTGCTCTCTGCTGTTAACTGTATTTTTATAAGCTTTGTTGTTTTCAGCCTGAAGATGGTTTTTTAAATTGTAAACCGAAATATGTAGCTACGGTGCCTGTATGATCATATTAAATTATATTTACCATACATTTATTTACTGAATAACCTCATTGTGAAAATTGACCAGCTCCTAAATTTTCCTCCACCATATAGTTTTTGAGCTATGCCGCCAACAGGCAGACATACAGCAGGAGAAAACATGTATTTCGTCATCTAGGGACCCTAAAACGCGAAGAGCTAAAGCAATTTCGGAATGTGATTTTTTCGCGATTGCAATGTTTCCTTCTCCTTCGGCTAAAGAACAGAAAAAGTAATTGAATTGTGACTTGTTGGTGCAATTCCACAATTGCCACGATCCATATATCTGCCATATAAAGAGTCATCGAAAAAATGTCTCCTCGAAGTATGCCTCTCAATTTAGACCCGTGACCTGACTTTTATCATTATAACTTTAATTTAGAAAAGTTTGACACTTCTAACACTCGAGGAGATTTTTTTTCAATTACTCTGTATTTTATTTTGTTCTGTTATATATTATTTAAAAAAAAAACAAGAATGACGGTATTCAAAACTATATACGTACCGACACTAACACATGGAAGTGAAACGTGGATCCTCAATGAAAACCAAAAGAAAAGATTACAAACAATGTAAATGACGTATTCGAGGAGAGTTGAGGGCATAACTCTAAGGGACCGAGTTAGAAATAGAGACGTAAGGGAAAGATTTGAGGTGGAACCACTAGCGGTGATTGTCGAGAGGAACCAGCTGAGATGGATGGGGCATGTGAATTGAATGACGGATACAAGGCAGGTCAAAAAAGTGGGGCAGTCGAGAACACAGGGAAAAAGACCAAGAGGAAAACCAGCAAAATCATGGAACGTAGGAGCGGCCAAGGCAATCAATAGACGAGACTGCACCTGGGAAGAGACTCTAGGATTACGTACGGACCGACTACAGTGGAGGCACTTCTGAGGACGACCGACCATATTAGACTAGTGGAATCACACATCTACACCTTAACCGGTAACTGAGGTCAACGACTAATGCCCGGTTGCACCAACATCGCAGGTTAAATTACTTAACTAACTCTCATTAAAATTTTAATATGGATTAAATTGAGAAGTGTTGCACCAACATGTTTTAAACTCAAGTTAACTAACTTGTGATTTGATGTGACATTGCATTATCTAAACGTTAGCCGCTTCTTATTGGTCAATTGGTGACTTTGACATTGACAGTTCTCATTGTCCTGACATTTGAATTACGGGCGTATTTACAATTTATTATAAATATAAAAAACGTGAGAGCTCTTCTAATTTCACTAAATGCGAGAAAGAACTGCTACTGGAAATTCAACGAAAATATTTTCATGTGCTGGAAAATAAAAAAATCAATGGTACAACAGTAAAAAAAGAAGACAGAGGCGTGAAAAAATGTGGCAGAATTGTTTAACGCTTCCTCTAATAATGTTGAAAGACTACCATGTCAATTAAAGACTGCTTACAGCAATATTAAGAAGAAGCTGAAAACAGACAGTGCAAATGACAAGGTAAATTTATGTTAATGTTATTTATTGATGCTAATTATTATTAACTAAATATGCAATGCAGTTATTTAATTTTTTTATTTTATTCTGGTACTCAGCCAACAGCCGTTAGGCCAATTATAGGCGTCGCTGTACATTTTTATGGGGACTTCCAACCCCACTAACGACTGTCATGATATTATTATGACATCCGGGACCAACTCTTTCCGTGACAGCCGTATCACGAGGCGCCGAAAGATGCAGTCGTGGAACTCCCATCCAAGTTCTGACGTTGCTTAACTTTACTGATCGAACGTGGATACTTGTTCAAGCTACACCATCCGGGACCTAATCCATAAATATATAAAACAGGCGAAGGACCAAAAATTGTGCCAAAGGTTGGGGAATTTGAGGCACATTTAATTAGTCTGCTGAAGCCACAGTTAGAGCCACTAAAGTCACGCTTTGATTCAGCTGCAAACTACATAATTGATGGTGGTGGACTATAATTTAAGAAAACAAGCTACGTAATTAACCCTTTAGTACCCGTTTACGGTCTGTGAGACCGAGCAAATACATGATGCAGTATATTACTTAATGTGCTAGCGTTAGTTTACCGCCCATTTAACTACCTTCCTATATATTGCCATTGAAGATCCGTATGCAGTTTTGAGTTGGTGCGTGCTGAGGTTTAAAAGTTATTTATAATTTCGGTTTCAGAGACCGAAGCGGGTACCCGAGTTGTTTTTATTTTTACCTTTGATATTGAAGAAGGAAGTATTTTCTGCATTTTTAGTAACACTGTTATACTAAGACATTATTACAGTCATGGCAGATTTTATGAGAAAGACCAGCCGCGACTAGAACAGACGATGCGAGATATAATAGCGGAGGAGGATGTCGACAACGCGTTTTATGATGATGAGCCATCGTCTGAAGAAGATAATTTATTGGAAACTAGGGAAATGAACAGTGACACTGAACAGGAAATATCTGATTATGAAGACGTTAGTGAACAAGAAACTAATGCCATAAGATATCTCATTATTTTTATGGAGGTGGCAGAGGGGTATCGGACTGCGAGACTGGTGCGGGTACTGATGTCTTAGAATTTTGAACGGGTACTGGAGGGTTAACCATATTTATTTACAAGCAAAGTAAAACGTGATTATTTATAGATTTTTGAAATGAGTTTATTATGGAAAATTCAGATGATCATAGTATTGATGTGGAGCGCACTCAGGAGGTAGCTGTACTTCTCCATGCAGTCATACCAAATGTAGAAGTGATTGGGCTATGTAATAATGAGCCAAAAATTTTTAATCCTGGTCCTTCAACCACTACTCTAAATTCCTGTAAACGGAAACGAACCATTAGCAATGTATACGATAACATCAGCAATTACACTAAAAAAACGAAAAAAGATAATTCTTTGACAAAAAAAGCAGATTTGAAGATAGATATTTTACTTTTAAAAAAGAAAGATATAGGGGAAAGCAATGTTTTAAGAAACAAAGATATTTAAATCTTGGAAGGAAAACTGTGCCAAGAAAACTTAGAACAAAGCAGGAAGATATAAATTTACAAATAAAACAAACTGAGCTTGCCATAAAAATGAAACAGTTAGAACAAATGTACTGTACATCAAGTTGACAGTCCGTCGTGTTGTCGTATAACTAGAAGCCAAACCAGGACTACAAGGACTTGAAAATGACGAATGTGATTTCGTCGAAACGTCGTCCAACCCCAAACGCCATTCAAGATGTTCTTCAACCAGTTGAAGAAATCTTTGAATTTATTAAGCGGTATGACACCCTAAAATGTTTACCTTTAATATATATATATATATATATATAAAATTGGGGCACACGGTTTATAGGAAGACCACGCACACCAATCGCTACCTAAATGCTAATTCACACCACCACCCTGCTCAACTACAATCAGTCCTGACAACACTGGTTTGTAGATCAAGAAGGATAGCCGACAAGGAGAATACAAGACAAGAATTAGCAACCCTTGCTCGAGTATTCGAACAAAATGGTTATGGCAGAGCAGCGATTAGGAAAGCGTTCCGACCACCGAAGACCAAAACGCAAGACGCAGAAGAGGAGAGACCTTGTGGCACGGCGTACCTGCCTTACATCCGAGGCACGACGGAGAAAATCGGAAGAATCCTTAGAAAATGTAACATCAGGACAACCTTTACCACGGATAGAAAAATCCAGTCCATACTGAGGAATCCTAAAGAGTACATCCCTTTGGAAAACCAAGGAGTCTACGAGATACCGTGTCGGGATTGCGATAGCAGCTACATAGGCCACACCAACCGGAGAATAAAGGCACGCAAGGAGGAACATCAGAATTATGTTAAGAAGATGGAACACACTTCATCGCTAGTGCATCATATATGGGATACTTCGCACAAGATTGATTTCGACAACACCAAGAGCATTGCCAGCGTCGAACACAAAGACGCATGCATCATACGAGAAGCCATCGAAATTGTGAAACGTCCGAATTGTATGAACACCCGCGACGACACAAGCCGATTACCTGCATCGTGGTTACCAACGTTACTACAAGCAACGGCCGGCCATTCTCTGCGAACACCAGCCATCCGTCCTAGCAGTACAGCTCCCTCGATGCTAGTTGCCACAGTAATTGATAAACAACCTATTCAGTCAGCTGTGCATCAAGTTGACAGTCCGTCGTGTTGCCGCATAACTAGAAGCCAAACCCGGACTACAAGGACTTGAAAATGACGAATGTGATTTCGTCGAAACGTCGTCCAACCCCAAACGCCATTCAAGATGTTCTTCAACCAGTTGAAGAAATCTTCAAATTTATTAAGCGGTATAACACCCTGAAATGTTTACCTTTAATACATATCAGCCGCGAAAACCTTCGTAATATTATTATACGTCTCTACGGGGAGAATATATTCCATCAAACCAGAAGTTTTGAAAAACTGCGGTCCAAGAAATGTAAAAATCTATGCAATTTGACATTCCTGCAACGCTGCAGAGATCAGAACATCATCCCGACCTGTGCTAGATTGTCATTCCATCGAAAAACGTATCGGACCACGAACATTCTGAACAAGGCAAGTGCTGCTCTTCTTCGAGATTCCATCAAAGAGACGAGACACATTTTGGCCAAAATAAATAAAGAACTTCTTGATTTGCATCTTCACCTCAGCGGGATCATCCACCCTATGATCTGGAACATCATCGACCAATTAGCAGACTTTCGAGCGGAAACTGACAGAAACCTCTACACGATAAAGCAAAGGAAGAAATTCGACCATCTTTATTCAACGCAAAAAGGGTATCGTACTACTAATCTGGATATGTCTAAAGTTGTCCGTAATATTTCTGATATTACTTTGGATGAATCTGCGATATCTGCACTTGCTAAAGGTTTCAACTACGCCATAGCTCCAAAACGTATTCCAGTGGAATCTATCATCTGCGGAGTAGAAACTGCGATTTCGAGACTGGATAAGAATACCGCCGATCTCATCCGACAAGATACCTCTCGAATCTTACGATTGGCTAAACCACCCAAATCGAATCTATCCCGTGATGAATCTTTGGCACTCAAGAATCTTCGTCAGAACAACAACATCATTATTCTTCCTGCAGACAAAGGAAATGTCACCGTTATCATGAACAACGATGACTACCACTCTAAAATGATTTCTTTACTGCAGGACAGTGCTTACAAATGTATCTCCACAGATCCAACAACGTATTTGGAGAAGACCACCAAGTCGAAGATAAAGGAGAGTAACATAGAAACTGAAGTGCAAAATCAACTTATACCTAGAGAAAAGTCGTCTAAATGTCCCAAGATATACGGTCTCCCAAAAATTCATAAGGATGGAACACCGCTTAGGCCTATCGTTAGTTCCATAGGATCACCTGTCCAACGACTTGCAGCGTTCGTAGCTAAACATCTGCAGCCGCATGTGGCAGATGCGGCTTCATACGTTATGAATTCTACCCACTTCATCGAGATGCTGCAAAAGGAGAAAATTACACCGACCGATATCCTCGTGAGCTTTGACGTCGTCTCTCTGTTTACTAAAGTGCCAGTTGCCGAAGCTCTAAAAGTCATTAAACAGAAGTATGATCCACCTCAACACATCATCAAACTTGCCGATCATTGTCTCCAGAATACATATTTCATCTATAATGGTCAACGCTACAAGCAAGTAGAAGGAGCGCCGATGGGTTCACCTTTGTCTCCCGTCATTGCGAATCTCTTCATGGAGGACTTCGAATCGAAAGCACTGGACAGCACCATTTACAAACCGAAACTTTGGCTTCGGTATGTCGATGATGTCTTTGCCATATGGGGTCATGGTAAGAATCGACTTGCTGATTTCCTTACTCATCTCAATAGCATCCATAATAAGATCCAGTTTACGATGGAATTGGAGAAGAACAACCACCTTCCATTCCTAGACGTTCTCATCACCAAGAAGAATGGAAAATTGGGGCACACGGTTTATAGGAAGACCACGCACACCAATCGCTACCTAAATGCTAATTCACACCACCACCCTGCTCAACTACAATCAGTCCTGACAACACTGGTTTGTAGATCAAGAAGGATAGCCGACAAGGAGAATACAAGACAAGAATTAGCAACCCTTGCTCGAGTATTCGAACAAAATGGTTATGGCAGAGCAGCGATTAGGAAAGCGTTCCGACCACCGAAGACCAAAACGCAAGACGCAGAAGAGGAGAGACCTTGTGGCACGGCGTACCTGCCTTACATCCGAGGCACGACGGAGAAAATCGGAAGAATCCTTAGAAAATGTAACATCAGGACAACCTTTACCACGGATAGAAAAATCCAGTCCATACTGAGGAATCCTAAAGAGTACATCCCTTTGGAAAACCAAGGAGTCTACGAGATACCGTGTCGGGATTGCGATAGCAGCTACATAGGCCACACCAACCGGAGAATAAAGGCACGCAAGGAGGAACATCAGAATTATGTTAAGAAGATGGAACACACTTCATCGCTAGTGCATCATATATGGGATACTTCGCACAAGATTGATTTCGACAACACCAAGAGCATTGCCAGCGTCGAACACAAAGACGCATGCATCATACGAGAAGCCATCGAAATCGTGAAACGTCCGAATTGTATGAACACCCGCGACGACACAAGCCGATTACCTGCATCGTGGTTACCAACGTTACTACAAGCAACGGCCGGCCATTCTCTGCGAACACCAGCCATCCGTCCTAGCAGTACAGCTCCCTCGATGCTAGTTGCCACAGTAATTGATAAACAACCTATTCAGTCAGCTGTGCATCAAGTTGACAGTCCGTCGTGTTGCCGCATAACTAGAAGCCAAACCAGGACTAAAAGGACTTGAAAATGACGAATGTGATTTCGTCGAAACGTCGTCCAACCCCAAACGCCATTCAAGATGTTCTTCAACCAGTTGAAGAAATCTTCAAATTTATTAAGCGGTATGACACCCTGAAATGTTTACCTTTAATACATATCAGCCGCGAAAACCTTCGTAATAATATATATATATATATATACAGTGTGTCCAAGATAAGGAGGGCCAGTATGGGGATCTCGGTAATGGTAAGAGATACAAATTTGGTTAAATGGAAAGAAAGTTGCGCAATTAAAGGACTAAAAAAATGACGTCTAGAAATCCTTGATATGATTTTTCATTTTTGAATTATCTCAAAAAAACCGAATTTTTGGATTTTCTTTTTTATTTTTTTCTGGCGTTCATATTAAAGTTAGAGCCAAACTGATTAAACTTCTTTATAGCAACTTTTAGTGCACTTAATGATTACGTTATAAATTTTTTTATCCGACGTTTCGTCTTCGAGAAACCATCATCAACTTCATTTTTTTAAATACGGTCCTGGTTTTTTGATGCCAAATTTGCAAAGCCCTTGTTACTCTGAATGCAACAATGTACCACATATTATGATTTAATTACGTTTCGAGCTTTTTTCTGATCATCATCAGAAAATTTTTTAGATACGGACCTGCATTTCTCATAATTTTGTAAAAATAAGTTCATAAGTAAGATAGGCGTTTTTAGATGCCGTTAAAATATTAAAATGCACATCATAATGTCATAATTCTGATACATTAATTTAATAAGCAACCAATTACTATTAACAATAAACAAAAAAGAAATGGACAACAGATAGACAGAAAGAATAACAAAACGAACATCGAAACCATTTAATAGGTATTAAATTTACAGAAGGTATTCAAAAAGGTTGCCATCATTCTCCATGCATAAATAACATCTAACTGTAGAATCTAAAACATTATTTAGCAATACTGGCGTTATACTTTGAAAGGCTTCAAGAACCAATCTTCTAAGTTCTTCTTCTATTTCAAAACGTTAAATACCTATTACATTGTTTCAAGGCTCGTTTTCTCATTGTTTCTGCCTATCTTTTGTTCATTTATTTGTTGTTTATTGTTAATAGTTATTGGTTGCTTATTAAATTAATGTATCAGAATTATGACATTATGATGTGCATTTTAATATTTTAACGGCATCTAAAACACCTATCTTACTGTATGAACTTATTTTTACAAAATTATGAGAAATGCAGGTCCGTATCTAAAAAATTTTCTGATGATGATCAGAAAAAAGCTCGAAACGTAATTAAATCATAATATGTTGTACATTGTTGCATTCAGAGTAACAAGGGCTTTGCAAATTTGGCATCAAAAAATCAGGACCGTATTTAAAAAAATGAAGTTGATGATGGTTTCTCGAAGACGAAACGTCGGATAAAAAAATTGATAACGTAATCATTAAGTGCACTAAAAGTTGCTATAAAGAAGTTTAATCAGTTTGGCTCTAACTTTAATATGAACGCCAGAAAAAAATAAAAAAGAAAATCCAAAAATTCGGTTTTTTTGAGATAATTCAAAAACGAAAAATCATATCAAGGATTTCTAGACGTCATTTTTTTAGTCCTTTAATTGCGCAACTTTCTTCCCATTTAACCAAATTTGTATCTCTTACAATTACCGAGATCCCCATACTGGCCCTCCTTATCTTGGACACACTGTATATATTGGACTTGATAATACAATACAATGTATATGTTATTTACATCGAATGACATATCAAAATACAGCTAAGTGCTGCCTGCCCAGTCCCCTTCGCCATGCCTCCCTGTCTTGCGCCATTTCCTCATCTAGATCTCGTTTTTGCATTGCCTTGCGGATTCCTTCGTTCCAGGATCGTCTAGGCCTCCCTCGCTTTCTTCGTCCTGGTGGTCTCCACTGGAAAAGTTTCTTTGGCCATCGATTTTCTGGCATTCTCATGAAATTCCCGAACCAGCGTAAGCCTCTAATCTCAACTCTATCTAATACTGTTTCAGTTGCTCCCATCCCATTCCTTATTTCTTCATTGGTGATATGTTGCAGTCTGGATACTCTTGCGCTACGGCTTAGATAATCCATTTCTACGGCATTAAATCTTCGTTTCATCTCTTCATTTAACGTCCAGATCTCACATCCGTAGCAGAGCGTAGATTCCACTAATATTTTCCCAATATGTTTCTTGTTTTTCTTTGAAATATTTTTGTCCCACCATACAGAATTGAGGGCTCCGATCACTTTTCTGGCTTCATTTATTCTATGGGTACCCCCATGCCTTCGCAACTTCTCTTCCAGTTCTGTAAAGCTCTTTCCACATATAAATTAAATAAAAGCGGCAACAAGCTGCAACCTTGTCTTAATCCTTTTGTTGTAATTATCGGATTTGATAACTGTCTCCCCACTTTGATGTAAGCTATATTATCTTCATACAGTTTTTGAGTTATGGCTAACATCCGACCATCTATTCCTAAATCGCGTAGAGCTTCCCATAATTTCTCCCGTGGTATGGTATTTCTTTTAAATTAATTAATACATTGTGTAGAACAGCTGTAGCGACAATAACATCTACTACTTTCTCTGGTTTTAGTCGTAATCCCATTGAAAAGCATGGAAATCTTCCTTTCCACACACCAAATGTTCTTTATAGTTCAGCATTTTCTCCACCTAGCCATAAAATTTTTATATGGGTACAATCAATTGCAACAACTACTCTAGAAAATCTGTGAATTTCAAAACATTTTGCCATTGCAGATCTACTAGCTTCTACAGAATCTGGCATACATATAAATTCTTGTGCCTTAGATGCAATTAATTCGGTTATTAGTGGAATTATTCTGCATACAGTAGATTTGTTCACATTTATATGGTCAGCCAAAACTTGTTGAAAGCTGATTTAACGGTGTCACAGGTATGTTTCGATTACTGTTGCCTTCTAAATTATTAATTTCAAACATATTCAAAATGTCTTGACTAACAGTTTTACTAAACCGATATCTCATTTTAAAATCGACATCGTCATACATATCCATGGGATAATTCCTCTTCCGATATATTTTGGGCCTTGGTATCAAATTAACTTATTCCGGGAGTTCTTCTGCAGTACCAACAGATTCACTGTTATCTGTTGATTCACGATCAGAAAACATTTTGATTAACCAGATAAGGGATTCTGGAATTCTATATATAAATTAATTTGCCTAATTAACAATAACTACTATAGAATATGAAAAATGCATACACGTATTTCCTAATAAAATTAATAATGAATGGCCTGAATTTATATTTGTTGATAACTGTACAGCTAAAACAGAAATATGAACTGTCAAAGTATCACTCATTAACCTGGAATTAAATGTTGACCGCAGAAATTTCAGTATAGTTAGATAATACAAGTTTGCTAACTACTGATTAGGGCTAATAATGGTTGGTGCAACTGAAAACGCACTACAGTTTAGTTAATATGAGTCACTTAACTCACTACTAAACAAGGTTTGATGCAACCGGGCATAAGTAAGTAAGTAAGTATATATTATTCAGTGGTATTCCGTTTATAATAGTTGCTGCTTTCCATAAAAGAGTCCATCATTGAATACAACTATTCTAGAAAATATTGACTAGGAATATTACCCCTTACTTTAAGAAAGTGGACAGACATTAAATAAGATTTAGTTAGTGAATAGTGGTTATCAATTATTAAGAATTTTTGTGATAAACTTCTAATATTTTTTTGTAAAGGTAACTATTTCCACTATTTTGACAGTTAACTAACTACTCTTATCATTTTGGCTTTTTGTTAACCTTTAATCATAATCAAATACGTAAGAAGCGTTGTGCGACCAAATTGTCAAGAACATGAGAATTATTTAATATTTGCTATTACATACTACGTTGATAACTGTAGGGAAAACATCGTGTGAATAAGAGTTCTGAAGCTACACATCCAAATTGTGATATAAAACAGCGCGTCAACAAAGTTTTTGAAAAGATATGCTACTAGTAATATGTAGCAAACACCTTCAAAGTATATTAAAGTTCAACTGAATTGAAAAATATGAAAAAATATCCTAAATATTACAGAAGTACAGCACATTCAATGAGTTACAGATTACAGGAACCTTTAAGTAAAACGTGCAATTTTAGTTTACCATTTTTTTCAGCGATTCTGTATAGCAAAGTGTACAAAGTGTAGGAGAGTGTGGTAATACTTTGCTTCCCTCGTCTAAGAGACGAAGAAAGTACTGTAAACGTTAAAAAATCGGCTTCCGAGATTTCTTCAGAAATTTCTAGATTGCTAGATGATGAAAAACATGTATTTGCAATTCCGTCTGTCTGTCTGCTTGTCCATCTAACTGTCCGTCTGTCCATCTTCCTGTCTACCCGTCTGTCCGTCTGTCAGTTAGTCTATTTGTCTGTTGGCAGAATAGCTCCGCAGAAATTATTTGTTGGAGAAAGACGATATTTTGCAGGCGGATTCTATGTTTGTATAGCCAGTAACCGAATGTACTACTTAAATATGTACATGATGGGCAAATTTTGATGTTTTCATAGGGAATCTCGATAACTATAAAAGGTATGGAAAAATGGACCCTTTATTCTCGATCTCTTTTTTCGAGAAAAGCTTAATGGTCAAAACAAAAATTGGCTACAGTCTTTTAGTTGTATTTTGTATATGGAACCCATAGTTGACTGGGGCATCCCGAAAAAGAGAAGTTTATTCCATTTCAATGATATATATCGTAATATATAACAGAGTATCCATAATAAATTTTGACAAATGTGCATTTTCTTAAACTAAAAATGCACTTGTCAAAATTTAAATATCTTCTTTGGTATACGGGGGAGGTTCAAAAATATCAAAATGATTCAAGAACAAAGTACCCTATTTTTCAAAATAAAGAAAAATGTTATTTAAAGTTGGTTAGAATGAAAAGTAGGTGTCAAATATGATGTCATAACCACCTGCTACGAAAAAAAATTCACAGGTTTCTCCCATTTTTTCTTACCTCCCTGTATATTATCAAATGAGATACTTCAAAGTTAACTAACGGATACTATAAAGGTGAACTGTCGAACATGAGATTTCCTCATTTAGCAACCAGGAATTTTCTGTCAAAACACAGTTATCTTCAGAAAAAAAAATATGAAGAACCATCGAAATATCATTAACAATTCAAATGTATACATTTTATAACAAATATCTCCAATTTTTATGTAATTGAAACAATTTTCCATATGTTGGACACGATGTATAACGGACACTGTATAATATTATAATCAATAATTAAACGTGATTAATTCAGTCAATTAAATGGTGGTAACAAGTACAGATACTTTGTTTAATCACGTATATTCTAAATGGCGCAATCCTTTAACTAGAAAACGAAGAAATTTTAAAAACTTCTTTGAAAATTCTGAATTTTTGCTATAAGGCAGTGAAAATTAATAAATCGATCCCATATGAGATATAGGGTGTCCTGATTTTTTTTGTAATTTTTTTGTAGATAGTAAATGTTATTCTGATTAAAAAATGGTGTATAGACTTATACTGTTTGTCGACCCCTTAACAAGTTACGACAATATTAATATATAAAAATAATAGGTAAATAAATCAATAATGTGCCCATTTATCATCAACATGGATGGTTTCAGTTAGATGATGCTCCAACACATTACAACAGATTCGTGAGAGACTGGTTAAACATGCATTACAGCCAGCATTGGTTTGGCAGCGGTTGATCTGTTCAATGGTCACCTCGCTCGCCAGACATAACAAGTTTTGGGAGCTATCTTAAATCAGAAGTATACAAAACACCAGTGGGCACCCGATACGAATTATTAGAACGCATTGAAAATGCTTAGAAGTTGGTGGAGGTCACTTTGGACATTTAGTATGATGTATTTGTTTTTCATTTACATGCCCATTAAAACTATTACTCCTATCTTTTTTTGTAATTTTGTGTTTGGTTTATTACATTAATAAATGTTCGCATTTCTTTTGTAATATACTGTAACTTGTTAAGGAGTCGAAAGAAAGTATAACTCTATCTAATTTTTTTTATCAGAAAAACATTTACAATCTAGAAAAAAATTTGCAGGAAAAGAACCAGAACACGCTGTATATCACCGAAATGGAAAAACTACTTTTCTCATAATACCCACAGCCAATTATGAATTCCGTATAAAAAATACAACTTTTTGTTATAACTCGAATTCAGAAACTTTTTGAAAAACTAGCTACACCACTGGATATTTATCAAAAAAGTGCCTGAATAACGTAAAAATTTCTCTCTATTCATAAATAAGCGAGATATAGCCACAAAACGAAAAGTCCAAAAATTAAACTTTGTTCATAACGCTAAAACAAAAGACGATAGTCAATTTTGGTCATTAAGCTTTTCTCAAAAAAAGAAGATCGATGATGGGGATTCATTTTACCATACCTCGCTTAGTTATCGAGATTCCCTATGAAAGCATTGAAATTTGCCTACGCTGTACAGGGTGACATGAAGACGTTAGTGTAAAATGTATATTTGTGCTTTAACGCAAGAATATATAAAAGTTCTAGTAATAATTTGTACATAGCTTAGATTTTTATCCATTGGACAGAATGGACAGAAATGTGGAACGATTAAAGCGTCTTTTATAATACAGCCAACAGCTTTCAAATTTTGGACCAACAATTAGTAACCGAATTCCGCCTGGATGAGCACATGAGAGCGGTAGTACGAATGCCAGCTTTAGCAATGTTTTTTTCTATTTGTAAATTGATGTAATTCGCCCGATCGAAGTTTCGTGTAAACCCCATTGCAGATTGTTCTAGGTATTATACATAGGCATTTCAGTGTTTGGAAACATTACATACACATTATAAGTGTTGAAGCTTACATGTAGTTGTAGTAAAATGAAAACGTGACAGATTAGTAAAATACTACTGATATAATTTTAAAAAATATACATACAAGCGTCTAATTGAAGAAATCAGTAGTAGAGTTATTACTTATCAGTATTGCTAGGCAAATTGCAATGTATTGATATACGTTATACTTAAGATAATTTTATATGACGAATTATGTTTTATTGAGGCAGGCTTGACGAGGATATTAATACCCAATAAAACAGCTCTTTCATTTTCATTTCTTTACATCTCGCACAATTGCTTTCATACACTTTATAAACACTTCCTTAAAAAACGTTTTCTATAATTTCAGTTAGCTACTTTTGGGAGGAAATTTTCAATAGCATTATGTCTATGTCTTTGTTTTGTAGATCTCATAAAAAAAATTTATCGCGTTAAAAAGAATAACATTATTAAGATTCTGTCCGAAACGGACCACCACAATTAATTAGAATAATAGGTTACTTCAATACTGTAGATACTGTAACGACCTTCGAAGCGGGTCGTGTGCAGACAGATGAGTCAGCTTCCAGATCATTCGAGAACGACCTCGGTGACTAATGCGCGTGACACGTCAGCGTTGCTGGAATAATTGAGTGAGATCTCGACGCTTCCGGAAAGAATCACCCGGCGAATATATAAGCAAGCACAGCGGGAAAGACAGACAGTTCGAATCTAGCTTTGAAGTGTGCGACGCTTGCCATATAAATCATTCGTGTTGAAGTCATGTGTAAATAAATAATTGTATTTGTTGTTAGAAATAGTTCCTGTTAGTGTATAAATAATAAATGTTCCGTATTAATAGTTCTTGTGTTTTTGTAAATCGTTAAATTAAATTGCTGTAAATAAATGCTTAAAACAAGAAGCGGCGTATAATTTTTAATATCCCAGAAGATAAATCGTAACATTTGGCGTCAGATGTCGGCGTTTTGTACCAGGACCTACAAAATTATTGGACATACATTAAATAAACTAATTGACTAACAAGTACCGATAAGGGTCCCGAGTGGTGTAGCTTGAACAAGCGTCCACGTTCGATCAGCAGAGTTAAGCAACGCTGTCTCTGGTCAGAACTTGGATGGGAGTTCCACGGCTGCATGTCTCGGCGCCTCGTGGTACGGCTATCACGGAAAAAAGTTGATCCCGGCGGTCATACAACATCATGACAGTCGTTAGTGGGGTTGGAAGTCCTCATAACTGCACAGCGACGCCTGTAATTGGCCTAACGGCTGTTGGCTGAGTGCAAATTAAATAAATAAATAAATAAACGACAGCCAGATAATAAATTTAAGTGTGTGTTGTGCATGCCTGTGACGAGATCCCAAAGCAGCAAGATGGAGGCTCAATTAAGCCAATTTTTCCAGCTGATGCAAGTTGGCCAGGACAAGGCAGAAAAAGCACAAGAGGATCTTACGGAAGAATTAAAAGCCGGTCAAAATCAGGCAGAAAAAGTACAAGAGGATCTTAAAGATGAACTTAAGGAAGAGCTGAAAGCCACGCAAGAAAAAGTAGTCCAAAAACTTGAGGAAGAATGCAGAACAGGCAGGAGAAGGACCCCGACTTAGGCACGGTTATAGCCTGGAAGCGAGATGGCCGTCGCCCTACCTGGCAGGAGGTCTCCGCCAGCAGCCCAACGGTGAAGACCTATTGGGCGCAATGGGACTCCTTGCAGCTAGACAACAACGTCCTAACCAGAATCTTGGAAGATGAGGACGGTAGGGCAACGAGATCACAATTGATGGTTCCAAGTAGTAGAGTGGCCGAGGTTCTGCGCCACCTGCATGATGGCTCCTCTGGGGGACACTTTGGATTGAAGAAGACGTTGCAGAAGGTCCGAAAAAGGTTCTACTGGGCGAGCTGCGACCTCAAATTTGGAAGAAAGCCTGGCGAAGAAACGGCCGGCGAGGACTACGTAGGAAACCTGAAGAAGAGGATGGAAGAGATCCGCGACGCCGTACGCCGAAACATTCAGGGTGCCAGCGACCGAATGAAGGACCGATATGATGCCCGCGCTGAGGCCGGTGGTTTCCAACCTGGCGATTTGGTATGGCTTCATAGCCCCCAGAGGCGTCGTGGTCTCTCCCCCAAGCTGCAAAGGAACTGGGAAGGGCCCTACACTGTAGTTACTCGACTGAATGACGTGGTATACCGAATCCAGAAACCTCCTCGAAGAAAGTGCAGGGTGGTGCACTTCAATCGGTTGGCCCCATATTCCGGAACCAATGAGGAGGTGGAGGCTGTCACGGAGCAACCCCTGAGACAACTAGAGACCAGAGCTACCTCCTTCCAGGAGTTTATGGCCGCTTATGGGGGTACGAAGACCGCGCGATTTGGGGTCACTACAGAGATGCAGCGTGACCTGTTCGACACGCTGCGGCGGTATTCCCTGGCACATTGCGTCGCCCAGGACCTCCGGATGTCTAGGGAGATCGCCGCTGCCTTCCGGGAGAAGTTTGGCCGGTTAGACCAGCTGCGAGAGCAGGCACCTCAGGTTGGCAGAACTTTGCAGCTGAAGGAAGGCAATAGCTCCATTTATTACCTGGTGACGAAAAGGTTGTCGTACAAAAAACCCAGTTACCAGGAGCTCTGGTCTGCTCTTTTGGACCTTAAGGAGCAGATGGTGAAGAACGGCGAAACCCGGCTAGCGGTGCCGAAATTAGGATGCGGCCTGGATTCGTTGGACTGGAGGGTTGTACGCAGCATGCTGGAAGTAATCTTCCACCAGACCGGCATCCAGATCGAGGTCTGCTGTTACAGCCCGTTGCGAAGCGTTGAGCCCACTGTGGACTGCTACTTCTTCAGCCAGTCCGTGTGCAAGAAGGGCATGGCCTGCAAATACCGCCATCGAACCCCCACACGAGCGAGAGGACAGGCACCCGTTGCAGCTCGTTCTGGGACAGAACGACCTAAGGCGGGGCAGTGTAACGACCTTCGAAGCGGGTTGCGTGCAGACAGATTAGTCAGCTTCCAGATCATTCGAGAACGACCTCGGTGACTAATGCGCGTGACACGTCAGCGTTGCTGAAATAATCGAGTGAGATCTGGACGTTTCCGGAATGAATCACCCGGCGAATATATAAGCAAACACAGCGGGAAAAACAGACAGTTCCAATCTAACTTTAAAGTGTGCGACGCTTGCCATATAAATCATTCGTGTTGAAGTCGTGTGTAAATAAATAAAGTGTATTTGTTGTTAGAAATAGTTCCTGTTAGTGTATAAATAATTAATGTTCCGTATTAATAGTTCTTGTGTTTTTGTAAATCGTTAAACTAAATTGCTGTAAATAAATGCTTAAAACAAGAAGCGGCGTGTAATTTTTAATAGCCCAGAAAATAAATCGTAACAATACTGTCAATACCATGGACTGTTGAAGGATCCCATAAAAATAATATAATAATAACAATTTTCAATTTCACGGAATTTAGTAAATTATATTGAAACTAATTAATGCAAAAGTAATATTGTAGTAAATGTATGTCTTTTCTATCCTGATGTTACGTATGCAGACGTAGTTGTTCTAAAGCTGTGTAAAGATAAACTTAGTATTAACATCTCACCTAAGGATATTGATCGTTCGCATCGTCTGCAAGGAAAAGAACCTCATCACCGCGGTGCACCGTCTCATTATATGCAAATTTCTAAGCAAAAATGTGAGAAAATGTGTTTATAATAACAAGAAATTATTAAAAGGTAGCAATGTGGTCATTAAAGAAGATCCCACCTTCGAGCCGGATCAATTTCTGAGATACTCCTTGAATTTACGCAAGCCTCCGATTTGTGTAGTTCAGTGGATTATTCTAGCTTCGTAGTGGTAGTAGATCCAGTGCGCCCAAAGCTTGAAAGTCCTCTTAATTTCTTGGACTCGATGAGGAAACACTTCAAAAATGTAATTTGTGGATTTATAGGACCAGGTTATTTTACTGAAGGGTTTCAAACTTGGTTAAGAGATGACAGGTTATAGAGTAAGATGTGAACGAGATATCCAGGCTTAACTACCCCTTAATACATGTTTAGCCTATGTCTGTTCACAAATGAATGCACCTCAATGTTAAAAAGTGTATTAAAATTCAGATAAAAATATAATGCTTATATACAGATTACTTGTGTCATGTTTTGCTTATTCTAATCAACACGTGACCTAATTGTAATACCGCTGTCTGCAAAAAAACTCCTTGTTCGCAATAATAACATTGCAACTTGACCTAGTAAGCCGACACCAAAGCTGAATCTTGCGTACAGACAGTTTAAATGGTACATGTTGTGCACTAGTTTTATATTTTAATTAATTTCCGTAAACTTATCACAATAGTCTATTTTATAGTCAAATATTCAATTTGAACAACGGATATTTATACCGGGTGACCGGTTTCAAAACCGAACACAGCAAAAGTATGGTATATCCATATATATAATACACATATATTGCTAGTAGGGCCTGGAAACGTCAGAAAACATTACGGCGCCGACATAGTCTCACTTAGAGTATAACGCATCTCGTGCGCATGCGTGAGAATTCGAACTCCGCCTTTAGAAGCGAATTTTAAACTTGACCACTTCCCCATTGGCCGGACGACGCCGCCGCGCTTGCACACAGCTCACCATTATACATTGAAGAGTTGGTTGTCTGTCTCACTTCCTTGGTGAGATTCCCACTCATAGCCGCTAACAATATAGTAAGTATTAGATATATGGTATATCGCAAAGTTACTAGAATCATTTAATTTAATTTAAAAACAAATCTCCCTAGATCATAAATTTTAATTATAGGGGCCGGGGGGAAGCTCAAAGTGCTTAGACATTAATTACGTTAGGCACATCATTCGTTTATTAAAAATTAAAAACTCGGTATATGAAAATTCGGTATATTTTTTTAGTTTTATATTCTAAAACCGAATAATTATGTAACAGTTGTTCACATTAATATCTGTTCTTTCCTTATAAAATTGATTTATTGAAAGATTTCATTCAAGAAACAGCATATGATGTTCTTGCAATAAGTGAAACTTGGCATAATAATGGCATTCAATGGTGATGATATAATCATGTATGTATATTTAATAAAGTTAATGCTGAAATAATTCAACAGATTTGGTTTATGCTTAAAACTAATCATTAAGCAGGGTTTTCCTCCACATTCGCAAGTCGCTGACGACTGCGATTGAGTAGCCACGACTAATTCGTGAGGATGTCTGCCTGTTTTTCTCTCGCAGCGGTTTACTGCTCTTCGCTCGCGACTAGCTGCAGTTTATAAAATGAATATTAATAGAAAAACAATAATTTCAATGTTGCTAGTTTTATAGTTATATTTTTCTGACTTCACCAAGTTAAAATGTACTATTTAAAAACAATACTTCACAAACGCGATGCAAAAACATTGAAATTCGTCGACGAATAAGTCGCTTGTCTGCTCAAAAACATGTCAAGCGACTGGCGACTAACGAGCGGCGAACGGAATTTGGTAGCAACGAATTAGTAGCAGCTAGGAAAACAGACCCGCTTAAATGCATTGTAGATGTCTCAACGAATAGGTCGCGGCTACTCGGTCGTGGTCGTCAGCGACTGGCGAATGTGGAGGAAAACGCTGCTTAAGAGAATAGCAATAGGTGCTGTATATAAGTCACTAATAGGCAAAACTATCAAAGTTTTTGCGATGAGCTTGAGCGGACCTGCACATAACTATTTTTATAAGTGATAGTCTGATTTGTTTCGCCGATACGAACAGTGATTTACTTGAAGCTAATGAAGCAGACAATAAGTATTTAAATTAAGTCCTTGTTGGACCGTATCTTTACGTCTAACAATTCAATGGTCACAAATGCAGATATTGGTTGTTTTGAATTCTGATCATGAAACATTTTTTTTGCCGCGATTGAAAATACTCAACAACCTTCATCTTATAAAAAAGTAAGATCTTTTAGAAGTTTCAACACACCATAATGACTTGACGTTAATTCCTTGGCAAAATATATTTTATTTTAATAATATAGATGAACAAGTTCATTTCCTTAATTTTAATGTTTTAGCCGTGTTAAGTAAACATGGAAAATAGAGGTAATAAAAATCATGTCGTTTAGTTGTCGGCTAGGCAGGTTATAAAACTTCGAGATAAAGCAACTGTGCAAATTCAAAAAAAAAACCAAGATAGATACAGACCTTGCTACGCGGATCGCATACCAGATGTAGTTAGTAATATTGCAATAGCTGATACCATACACATGTACCGCACATAATAGTAATGCATCTTTTATTTTACTTCAATTAATATTGCTAATGTTGCCAAAATAAGTTCTGGTATCAAAAGTAGTTCTCCTGGATTAGATCAACTTATATTACTAAAATTAAATTTTATTATTATTATTATTTATTTGGCGGATCCACCGTGAAGGTTATTAGCGCCTCAACTTTGATGTTTAATAATCATAAGGTACAATCTCAAGTTATTCTATTCTCAATTTTATTAAATAGACCAGTGTCCTTTAAGTATTCTGTAATTTTTTTTCTGTTCACTGTCCGGGTCGTTTGCGAGTGCTTCGATTAGTTGGTCTGACAATTGTAGGCTGTCTCTTGTTGTCGTGTACTTTCTACACTTGATGATAATGTGGTTAACGCTAATTTCTTCTCCGCATGTATCACACAAGTTTGGATCTGTCGTATTACTAAATAGATGTTGGTGCGTTAAACGCGTGTTGCCAATTCGGAGTCTGCCACGCTTCAATTATAGGTTTCATTGCCTTTAATTTATTGTTTTCTGTGTTTGTCCACTCGTTTTGCCATTTTTCTTGAATCTTGGACTTTACTGTGTTCTTGGCGTCTCTTGCTAGTATATTCATGAAATAGGTGTCATCAAAAGATATCGCCTATTTGGCGGCACGATCTGCTTGTTCATTGCCGGATATGCCGATGTGTGATGGGATCCAGCAAAATATAACTTCTTTAGCTGTTAATATATCCCTAAGTAGTTGTTGAATATCTTGCACTAAAGGGTTTTTACTGTATAGTTCTGTGATACTATTAAAAGCACTGACCGAATCACTAAATATTACTAACTTCTTGTTGTCCCTTTCTTTAATGTATATTAAGGCTTGAAGCAAACTATAAAGTTCGGCAGAGTGAATTCCCGCTTCTTGATTAAGCTTAAACCGATTCGCTAAATCAGTTGCTATAAATGCTGCTCCCACGCCATTTCTAGATTTTGATCCGTCGGTATAAATGTGCACGTATGTTTTGAATCTATCTTTAATGTGTAGAAACTGTTGTTTTAATACTGTTAAAGATGTAATATCTTTCTTAAATTGCGTCAGATCTAATACTGTTTGGGGTTCTGGGATCGTCCAGGGTGGGACTTCGCTGTGTGTAATAGGAATTAATTCGGGAATTTGCATATTTAGGGTTTTTTGGATATTGTATATTCTGTGTTGGAACTGCGATTTGGTACCATGGGATGGAGGTACTTCAGGTGTTCTCATATACGGCTTTCTTTGTAGATTCTGCGGGTTTGCGATGAAGTTTATTGCATAAGAAAGTGCCATCTGTTGTCTTCTTAAATGCAAGGGTGGTTCTGCTATTTCGCAAAGTATACTAACTACCGGACTACTCCTAAAGGCTCCTCCTGCTATGCTCATTACTGAATTGTGTAATGCATCTAAGTACTTTAATCTGGTTTTGCTTGCCGAGTTATAAACTTGACAACCGCAGTCAAGTTTTGATCTTATTAAAGCCTTATAAATTCTTAGTAGTGTCTTTATTTGCCCCCCATTTATGTCGATTTAATGTTTTCAGCAAGTTTAACCTTTCGCTGCATTTTGTTTTAAGTTCTTTTATATGTTTTGCCCATGTGAGTTTTTCATCAATTAATATGCCTACATATTTGGTTGACTCCACGTATTCTAATGTAGTTCCGTTCAGTGCAATGTTAGGTTTATAATATCATTGTCGTTTTGTAAAGAACATGCATTTAGTTTTGATCGTTGAAAATCTAAAACCAGTTGTTCTTTCCACTGTTCCAGTTTGCTAATGCAGTCTTGGACATTCTCTTGAACGGTGGCAATATTAGTTCGTCGGCAATAAATCGTAAGGTCATCTACATACATCGACATTTGGACTAGCATAGGAATCACTTTTGCAACATCGTTTACAGTTATAATGAACAGTGTTACACTGATAACCGCTCCTTGAGGTACGCCGTTTTGCTGACCGTAACTATCTGAATATACTCCTCCAGCTCTCAATTTGAACGTTTGATCTTTCAGAAAATTGTTAAGGAAATGTGCTATATTACCAGACAGTGCTTGGTTTATTACTGCTTCTATTATATTGTGCTTACAGGCAGTGTCGTATGCCTTCTCAAGATCAAAAAAGGTTGCTATAAGATGTTGTTTGTTTTTGAAATTTTCTCGAATTTCAGTTTCTAGGGATATTATGTTGTCAATGGTGGTATATCCCTGTCTACATCCCGTTTGTGATCGATCGATGATATTATTGTGTTCTAAGTACCACATTAAGCGTTTGTTTATAATTTTCTCCATTAATTTGCAGAGACAGCAGGTAAGTGCTACTGGTCGGTAACTTGCTGATTGGTATTTATCTTTATTTGGTTTTAATATCGGGATTATTATTGACTTTCGCCATTGAGCAGGAAATACATGAGTTTCCCATATTAGGTTGTAAATCTTGAGTAGGTAAGACTTTGATATTTCAGACAGGTTCTTAATTAGCTGAAATGGGATATCATCAGGTCCTGGGCTTTTATTTTTACAAGATATCAGAGCATTCTTCAGTTCCCAGCTACTAAAAGGAGCATTGACAGGGTTGCCGTATTTCTCGTCTAAGTTGTTTTTTTCTTATTCCTTTTCTAGTTTATATATTAGAAATTCTGGACCATATTGCTTGTTGCTTGAATTATGCTCGAAAGATTGAGCTAGCTTATTTGCAATTTCGGTAGGAAATGTAATTATGTTAGGTCCGTTTTTTAATTCCTTTATTTGGAAATAGGAGCTGGTTCCCCTTCATTGCTTGGATTTTTCTCCACATTTCTTTAGACGAGGTCTTGCCGTTTATCGATGAAACGTATTCTTTCCAAGACTCTTCTTTACTTTGCTTAACTGTTCGTCTGGCTATTGCTCTCAGTTTTTTAAATGTTAGTAGATTTTCTGTTGTTCTATGTCGCTTATAGCGATTCAATGCTTGTTTATATTTTTTTATTGCTTGTTGACAATTTGTATTCCACCAAGGTACTTTTCGTGTCCTCTGTGCGTTGGATGATCTGCCTATTGCTACTTCAGCTGCGTTACGGATTAACATTGTGGAATTAGTTATAATTGTATCTATATTTTCTGACGGCTTGATATCTGTGGAAGTTGGAGTGGATAATTTTTGATAAAGTTCCCAGTTCGCTTTTCTAAATCTCCACTTTTCTGGTTGCAGATTAGGTTCGACGTATCTGTGCTTATTATTTTGGTAATGTAATTTCGATAGGAAAGTGGTCGCTATCATGCTGGTTGTTAATGACTCTCCAGCTTATATTAGGTGCAATTTTTAGGTCACTGACAAATCTATGGCGGAAAAAGTGCCATTTCCTGAATCAAGTCGAGGTGTGATGACCATTATTCAACAGGAAGATATCATTTCTATCGATTACTTGCTCTAGGATGTTACTTCGGCTCCCCAAATATGATTATGACCGTTGAAATTCCCAACTAGTACAAACGGTAGTGGTAGTGTGTTGATAACGTTGTTTACGTCACTATGGGAGAGAATTTTGTTTGGTGGTATGTATAAATTGCATAGGGTGAATTTAAAGGGTGAGATAAGGTTAACTGCTACGGCTTCCAGTTCTGTATTAACTATAATTTCTTGTGAAAAATAATTACTATCTACCAGTATTGCTACGCGTCCACTAGCGTTGCCATCTGTTTGACGATCTTTTCTGTATATTTTGTAGTTTTTCAGGGCTTCTGCTTTGTTGAATTTAAAATGTGTCTCCGGAAGGCATAAACATTTAGGTTTGTAGTGTGCAATTAACCGTTGTAAGTGAGGTAAACATTTATAGAAACCGTTGCAGTTCCATTGCAATAGAGTATTGGTTTTCGTGTGTTATACATTATAAATGTGAAAGTAATATAAATTAATATTCAGAGTCAGAATTATTGGTAATAGGTTTATTTACTTTGGTTTCTCGGTCCAGTTGAGTTAGTATCTTCTTTGTTATTTTTGTAAATTTTGTTTTCATTTCTCGCTGTTCTAGATCAGGATATAGTTTTTACATCAAATCAATTAGTTCTAGCGGATTTTCAGTATATTTCCTGCAAATGCTTAAGGGGTATGGCGCACCTATAACATTTTCTATAAAATCTTTAAAATTCTTAGAGGTAAGGCGATTTTCGTTTGGTGATGATTCGATTTTCTTTCGTATGGGTGTTAGTATTTCATTTAGTGATGGGGGTTCGCTATCAGATTCACCAGTAGTATGAATGATGTTCTTAAGTTTTTTACTAGGCTTCGCTTCATTGGTGGTCGTGTGAGTTATGTGCGGTGTGTTTGATGAGGATTGATTTGCGTTGTCAATTTCCATTTGTTTGTCTTTTGTGTTTTTTACTAGAGATTGCTGATCTTTTTCAGATGTTAACGAATCTGTAGAATTGGAGTAAGGTCGCTTTGTAAGCAGTTGTGAATTATTTGATTTGTCCTTACGGTTTGGGCAATTTTCTGCTATATGATCTGGTTGACGACAATTAAAACATAAATTGTTTGTAGATAAAAATATTCTGTAGCTTGTTCCTTCAAAGTTGATAAGAATAGATTCAGGAATCACCATATTTTGCTGTGGTTCGATGTAGACTTGCCTTCTAAAGCTCAGAATGTGACTATATTCCGACTCCGTTAATCCGGCCCTTAAAAAAGTTATTGGAGACAGAAGTTTTAAGTTAATATTTTTAAGATTGCTTTCAATTGTACTGTGTGCTATTGACGGACAAACGTTTGAAAGAAGAAGCTTTTGTGAGGGTGTGATAAGGCGGCGTAAAGAGATTTCTTGTTCTCCTATTCTGATAAATTTGTGCATTGCTGTGATATTATCTACGGTTTGTTTATGGTCGAGGTAAATGCATATTCTGTTGTTGGACGTACGGGAAGCAAAGATAATATTTTTTGGTCCAACAAGGTTGCCGATGGCCATTATGTATTCTTTTAAGTTTACGCCGTATACTGCGCTTAGTATTATCGCATCCTCTTTTTTGGGGAAACTTAACTGGTTGGCGCAATCTGAGAATGTTTTTGAGGCTGTACTTGTATCCGCTCTGTATCTGTGTGAATTGGCTGAATGGTTGCATGTTTTATGATAGGTTTTAGGTTTGGTGTAGAGGGAAAGGCTGGATTTGGAACAGTATTGTGTAATTGCATATGATCGGTCATGTTAGTGTTAAGCAGCGTTTTCCTCCACATTCGCTAGTCGCCGACGACTACAACCGAGTAGCCGCGGCCACTTCGTTACGACATCTACAATGCATTTAAGCCGGTCTGTTTTCCTAGCTGCTACTAATTCGTTGCTACCAAAATGCGTTCGCCAGTCGCTTGACATGTTTTTGAGCAGACAAGCGACTTATTCGTCGACGAATTTGGATGTTTTTGCATGGTATTTGTGAAGTGTTGTGTGTAGATAATATATTTTAACTTGGTGAACTCAGGAAAATATAACTATAACACTAGCAACATTAAAATTATTGTTTTTTAGCAATATTAATTTTATAAACTGCAGCTAGTCGCGAGCAAAGTGCAGTAAACCGCTGCGGGAGGAAAACAGGCATACATCATGACGAATCGGTCGCGGCTACTCGATGGAAGTCGTCGGCGACTAGCTAATGTGGAGGAAAACGGTGCTTAAGTGTAATTCCTGTACTCACGAATCCCACTAGAATCTTCGGTTTTTGTTGTAGGGTAGGCGGGTAGTAATTTTCTGATGTCACTTATTGGGTAGATTTGTTATCACTTGTCACTTTCAATTTGTTCTGTGGGATAAGCGAGGCAGACGTGCACGTCTATTTACAACCACGATCACGGCAGGACTCCAAAATTAAATTTTGCTGCCTGATAATCCTCCCTTTTTAACACATTATTATAAATTACTGCCTTCTTAGCAATGCTTTCCCAAAGGACTGGAAAAAGCTGTTGTAGTCCCTTTACCTAAGAAGACAATTCCTACTCATTATAAACATTTAAGGGGAATTACTATTACGTAACGAACAACTTCCGGGTTTGGACCGTGTCATTATTGAGGTGGAAGAACTCAATGTTTCGCTCACTTTTATAAGCGGCCTTTATCAGGAGAAATTAGTATTCCTCCTACGTTGTCAAAAATCATTGAAAAATTAATGAATTTAAATAAGTACCACACTCTTCCAGAATGTCACTCGGGATTCAGATTAGGACATAGCTGTGCAACTGCGGTTATGAACATAACAGATGACTTGTTTGCAGCCGCATGTCAAAATAAATTGGTCAGCAATCTATCTTAAAACTTATAGGGCTTTCATCTGATTCCATAGCTCTGTTTCGCAGCTATTTGTTTGATCGTTCGCAAAGAGCAAGGTTGCTTAGTGGCTTACTGGTTGGAGACTTGTAACACAGGGAGTTCCACAAGGTTCTATACTGGGATTCCTGTTATTTACCATCTACACTCTCACCTTCTGAATCCACTACCGACTTCTAAAATATATATGTAAGCCGACAACACGCAGCTGTATCGCTCGTTTGATTTAAATAATACTGTATCCATGAGCTGCATACAACGCT
Source organism: Agriotes lineatus (assembly GCA_940337035.1). Lineage (NCBI taxonomy): Eukaryota > Metazoa > Arthropoda > Insecta > Coleoptera > Elateridae > Agriotes > Agriotes lineatus. Next base: position 12,906,494 of record OW679202.1, read on the forward strand.
ACATAAATTATATTGCTGTAGTCTCATCTAATCACGTATTGAATATTAATCCATCTAAATCTGCCATTCTTCTTTTTGGTAATGCACACAGAATATCTGTGTTAAGGGATACTATTCGTCTTTCCATTAATGGCACACCCATACCGATAAAGGATGAAGCTAGGAATCTAGGTTTGGTAATGGATAATACGTTTAAATTTATTACTCATGTTTCTATTTGCATAAAACGCGCCTACATGAATATCAGGTGTATTTTCCCCATCGCCATTGTCTAAAACCATGTTATTTGACACGTGAGTGCTGTCTTAGTTTATGTACTTATTTCCTGTGACATTTCTTAAAGAATCCAGATAGTACAAAATACTTGTATACGAAAGTGGATTATTTATAGCATTTCTAAAGTCTATAATAGCCTGAATTACGACAAAAAATTCTTCATTACCAATATTTAAGCATAAATTACGCCGGTTTCTCTTACTTCACCACTTATATTAATTTTGTTTTTTTTTTTCTTGAATGGGTTAACAATTATAATTATTATACACATACCTGTGCCCTCCCTGTTATATCTATAGAGAATTTAATTTAATTTAAATGTTCTTTTAAGAGTAGGGGTGTGTGTACTTCTTGTTTGAGAATATATTGATTGAAGGATACCCTTCATTCAAATGGAAGAACAAAAACATGTTTTTTGAACTGTATCCTTCTGAATCTCACATATTATTTTGTTATGCACGGATAAGAAATATTCAATTTTTATTTAAAATCTAATATTTAAAATAAACGAGTTATTATTATTGTTATTGCTGCTGCTATAATTAGTTGGATTTAAAAACCGCGTACAATGTATCGCTATTCTTACCCCTTTCCGTATCGCGATTGTTGCGAAATTACTGGAGCAGTAAAAGTTTATTAAAAGTCAAATATATCATTAAAGGACGAAAGACAATTATTATAAAAATATATATATTTGTCACCCTTGAAGCAAACTGTGCTTAGTAAATTTTATTTTAGAACTATCGATTATCGGCCAAACGACACGGCTACAGATTCGGGTGGGTCCAGAGGTAATGCAAGCTTGCACGAAATTTATTATCTAAAATGCGTTTACACCCAGGTCATCCAAAGTCCTCTTTCAAGTGGCACTTTTATTGGTTTCTGAGCCGTGGTTATATATATTCCGCAACCCTAAGTTGGTGGGGTAAGTACAGTTCAATCAGTGTCTTTGATCATGTCCCTCAGGCCACTCCTGGCTGCTCGACAGGAAGTGGTCCGTCAATGTTTTTATTTGCTATTGGTAATTAATGACATGACGTGTTGCGTTACTGCACCCATTCCAAATAATCTGCGCGTTTAACGGCCGGTTTTGTGTTACAGGCAAAACAATACTGTATTTTAAATAATAACCATCTAAAAACGTAGTTCAAACGGTGTGTGAATTCTTTTAAGATGTTAAATCGAATTCTTATAAAACTGAAAATATAATGCTTTCAATAAAATTTCTGGTCAACGGCTCTACTTAAATGTTTTTAATTAAATGTAAAAATAAGGTAATATCATGAATACCAAATAATTCCCAAGAAACATGCCAACAATTTAGTAACATTACACTCTATTAAAAAGGCGCAATGCTATTTCAAATGCAACTTACAACAATGAATCATGTTCATTCTCTTTCTCCTGCTTCATTCTTGTAATTATTTCAGTTTTCCCAAAATTTTCTTCAAGAAGTACCATTAACACAAACGATTGTTAAACACCAATCAACCACTACAGAATGTTTATTTCTTAACGATTCCGCATTTTGTATTCGACCGTATGTGAAATTTAAAATGGTGCAGAAGATTTGACGTTGAAGACAGCGTACGAGGAATGAATAAGGACCGCGTGCAACGCAGTTCGATCGGAGGTCTAATTATGTATGATCAGTGATGACCTGATGACTGATGTATTTATTTAAGTTGACTTTTTGTGCATGTTGCGCGCACACCTAGGTCGCAAACAAAGAGCAAGTATTGCGTCTTATTGAGTTATATTACAGTTTTGAAAACAAAGACAATAAACCAATAATCTAAACATTTATTATTAATTTTCCTTCACACTTATATCTATCGAGTACCCCTTAACAAATTAGTAAGGGATCTGACATGGAAGATGATCGTGTATCCATTAGAAAAATTTCATAAATTGCTGGGGCAAGGAAAAATTCTCTCACTTTGTGATTTCCATATTTGGGACTGTTGAAGAAAGCGCTAAGACGTCGCCTCTTTCAATGATAGAGCAACGACCAATTTGTGTTCGGACGAGTTTATTATAAGAATCAAAGGGCGGAAACGTACATTGTTCATGGGCGTGTTTTAGTTGTGGTTGTTTTCATTTGGTTGACTGCTTTTATCTTCTCATCGTTGCTTTTTCGTTATCCTGTTTACAATTTGTATTACAAAGACAGTTGTTTTAAGAACTAACCGAAAGTTTCCACATTCTGTTGTCACTTTAGTCAACTTTAAGGTGTGGCAAGATAGCGAATTTACTCACATCCGTAACTACCAAACATAGGCAAAATAGAGTACTTTCTCCTTCCTGATTGTTTTTATTCATTGAGTTTACCCTACATTAAACACGGTTTATATATTTTAAAATTTTTCAAAATTTAAAAAATGGCTGATTTTAGGTAAATTTTAATACTTTGATCTGCTGAAATTTAAGATTTCTTAGACACTATAATTAAAGGTATATAATTCATACTGCTAAAGTGTACAATATCAATGTTAACAGCATGATGAAAATTAAAAGTAATTATAACCCCTAATATAAACCATTACGCTACGCCACTGGTAAATTCCCGACGCGCAGATAGTTGATGACCTATGTGTATTTCTCTATTCACGACCACTACACGAAATTGCAGATAGCTGAGCAGGAAACCTTGAAATAGCATCCACAAGAATTGTATCCGTCTCTTGCTGACACAATGGAAGAAGTGCTTTATTGCACAATGAACATGGAGATTTTTCTTAATTATCTTTTTAAATACAATTATTACCAAATACAAATAAGTTTTCCTTAAATAAGCCACGTATTTTGGAAATTTTTATCTACAGTCAAGTCCACAAGGATTGCAACAACGGGATAATACTTTACTAATAATTTGATCTGAATATAATTACAATAGAGAGTTCCTATCCATGAAAACTTGCTTAATGTGGCTGATATTTCTAAGTCTTTTTCCAAATATAATACGCAGATTAATTTTTAAATGGAAGCTACAGTTGGCTATCATGCCATGGAATGGCTCATTTTTATATTTTCATGTATTCATAATTGTCTATTTATATTGTACTAACATTTTGAAGTCTATTTATTAAAATCATGTTTTCAAAATTACTTTCCTCATATCGAAAACTATTGGTCAACATTATACATTAAATTGACTTAACCTTTCAATGACAAATAGTTAGACTTATGTACGTTTCTAATTGTTCTTTTCCATTTATGCTAGCTGAATCGATAAATTAGAAACATAAGACTTTATCCAGGTGGGATGATGCATTTAATTATGGCTTAATAAATTTAATATTAATAAAGTTTTGTTGTGTGTCTTGAGTCACATTGGTCAATTTTGATAGGGACGTCAACCTCACTTATTAACCAAATATACAGCACTTTGTTAATCAAACCTCGACTGTTCAGGTCGCGTTTATTCGTAGATATGACTCGTTAGCTTACTAATGTTGCTTTCCGGATGGACTTGGATCTTTTCTAACTACATAAGTGTACTAACCTTTTGACGCGTATCAACATGCTACTCGCTGAGGCATCGATACAGCTTACGGCACCAACAACAGCATCCACTGCAGTCTTCCACTTCCAAAAAAATCCTCAGTCTATGTGCAGTTAATAGTAGAAAAAAATGAGAATACTGTAATACTACTTCAATTAGTTTGAGCTTTCTAAAAACGCGTGTATCCCTAACAAATTCCTTTTTTTAATCAACCACTTTGCTTGTCAATTAATCTAGTTACCGTAATTTTACCTATCTTCATTCATCCTTGCATGGGATTTGACATTTCATGTTTAATTTGAAACATATAAAAAACTAAGTTACATACCTAAAACTTAATTTTTCCTTGAAAATAACGTTTTATTCATAAATTACACTCTATTTAGGTTCTCTTTGTCATGTTCTATTCCGTTCGTAATACATTTTAACACAGTTCTCAACTCTACACAATTGGTTGCAATTTTTCATGTTGGGATCCCAGATCTATACCTTCTTTCTTGTTTTCAATTAGGCTCATTATTCACTTTACGCATGCACACAATTTTTTTCTTATTTACCCCAGATCTAAAATTTACTGTTATTTCGCAAATGTCAAATGTTTTTTAATTGCACTATAGCTTCAATCTTCCTATTCTTGACTGCTGCCCTGCATAACATGCTGGCTTTGCTTCCTCCAAATGCTTATTAATTCTTTTATATTATACATTTCTATTTGACGGCTTGTCATAACCTCATAAGTTAACCGATGGATTTTAAATTTATGTGTTTACACAGGTTGTACAGCTGTTGCTTTTTCGAGACTTCGTCAAGCGATCCCATGATATTACAAGAACGAACAGGAAATAAAGTGAGCAAATCGAGTCCCATTTTGGATTAAAATTTTACTATTGCTTTTCTGGATTTATTATTAAACAAATTAACATCAGTTTTATGCAAATGTAATATTTTTGAACTAATAGTTATAAAAAGGAGGCTGTCCCCAACTTCTAATAGCTTCTATACTTGTTTATGTGTAGTGATGGTATCAAATATAGATGCTTAAGTACAGAACTATCGCAATATATTGCAGTGGGTGCCTTGCTCGTGATACTTACAGCAATTTTATTATTTATTTATGTTTCACTTTAGCTATTCAAATTCAATAATTTATTTCGATTTTTAGAATTTAAATGCTTAGATAGTATTATGCCATTTTGTTCAATCACTAAACTAAATATCAAATTTAACTGACTAGCTCTAGCAGAACAGTTCACTCCAATTCAGAGTCGGTCCATTGTATTGTATTCTTTGTAATTGTATTCAATGCTTTTAGGTTTAATAAGAATTGTATTATAGGCTAGTTCGACATGATGATAATTTTAATTTCAAACAAGCACATATAATATTTTTCAAATAAATAACACCTTCAATATTGTTTAAATAGGTAAGTACTCTTTCTTTTATTATTAGCTCATCAATTAATTTCTTTATGTTTTATAAACAGATATCTGCGTAGTTCCACTCACTGACTGCACTCCGATGCTCCCATAGTTGGCTGTGCCTGCGGTATAAGCCTTCTCCCTATACTTCAAATCTTTTGCAGTTGGTAGCAGCACGCCAACCCCAAACTGCAACACCTTACTCAACTGCACCTATCCAGCACCTCTTAATGTCGCTACCTCCAAATGGATGCTTCTGATATGCCCCACACTGGAATAACGTGCACCTGGGCTTCTACCAATAGTATATGGTTTATATCGGCAGGCACCTCCACAATCAAATATCACTTAGGTCCAAAATCTTGCCTTGGCCCTTTTATATTATGCACAACACACAATGTGTTTACAGACCCTTCACTATTTTTATTCAAATAATCAACTATTATTGTATGTGTTTAATTTTATTAATTTATGCTATATTCAATATATTATGCCTACCACTCACTATATTTAACTAATTATAATTTATTTGACGTTTCATGATAAATTAACTTTTAAATATCATATTAGCTTTATTTTAAGATTATTTCAAACTACACTGCAATTTCCCTATTCTTTACATTGAATCCTCTTTATTAAATGTAAAATCATCTTATTTAATCCCAATAATAATTCATATACTTCATTCTTCAATACTGATTTATACTTAGAACCTTATCCTGAGCGTTCTTCAATCGGTTCTACCTAAATCAACTCAATACTGCTTTAAACACTTCTTGAAATCGAATTACTTAATAACGCTGTTTGAATTACAAAGTATTTAATAATTAAACATGCCAATCGTGCCATCTGATATTATTAAATTAGCACAAACTAAAACTATGCAAGACTAGCGTTCAGGTGCAATACCATACCATACTAATGGGGTGCAATATCAACTCTTTGTATCCATATTTTTCCAGACTGAAAGTGGGTTTTTTCCCAGTATAAATATTTTTAAATTTAGCTAAAAATTAAAGATGAAAAATCCCTTCAAATTTTGTTTATGTCAAAATATTGTTTAGTGCCTCTCGTCTACATTAGAGGTTTCAGGAAAAAACTTCCAATCTCTTTAATTTGAGCTTTGTGCTAATATAAGGCATTTTCATCTCTTGTATTAATAAGAAAATTATTTTATGTTGCAATAGTAATAATTTGCATTTAAAATTTCAATATACCGTTCTAATTCGAACGTGAAATGCAACTCAATATGTATAGCTAATAAGCTTTCTTTATTGAGTCGTCCTTGTTAAATTGATACTAGATTCTGGACATGAATTAAAGTTGACATGTTTTTCCTATCCAAAGAAGTATTCTTTACTTTTTACGATGATATAAGGCAACTTTTTAGAAATCTGATCGCTACCATTTTTGTTTCTAAGGAACTTTCTATCCTACTAATATTTTATTTGCGCTATTAATAAACTATATTTCATTTGTCGCAAAATTTCTCGACTACGCTGTATGTGATTTGTATTGACATAATACAGATGTTCTAAATATTTTAAAATGTTTTATCTACAGACCATTTATTATCCAATAAACGACTCTGAAGAATATCTGAAGATCAGAAAAATTTATTAATTTTAAGTAAATGAATACTAAGTCTAACGTATAATTTAATGTTACTTACGGTAACAATTAAAACGTTGTTTAATCAACACCTGCAGCTTTCCAAACCAACCAAGTCCGTTATTTACCTCACGTAACAACCAGCTTGCCATCGAATATGACATTTAACCAACGCGTGCACATTATCGCTGTTGATACCTACAAATCAAAGTGGGTAATAATTCAAAATTATAATTTAGAAATCTGACAATACGTAACGCTACAGAACTAATTGGAGACTAATTGAGAACTATTACATGCACATTGCGATGCATCTCTATAAAGAGGATGATGCTGCTAAAACTATTATAGGTACCGAGTCGCGTTACTTTTTGTATCCCAACTACACCGTATTTATAGGATTTATAATTGCGTTTTTGCTTGCATCTGATACACAAAATAAAACTAAAATTATTATTAATGTTTTTCTTATTAGAAAAGATGCTGAATGTTATTGACGAAATGCTAAAACTGAATACATATAAAAAAATTCGAAGTTAACACAAATGCCTACGCAAAATGTTTAATGCATATATGCATATTATGTAGTTGTCACAATTCTAAATATTTTGAGAGACATAAGACGCACATTCCCGTAACTGCTCCTAGCATCAGTCCCGTTTTAATAAGAAAACCAGGGGAACGTATTTTAAATGGTTGAAACACCCTGTATAAATAGTAGTAGCTAATAAAATCGGATATTAGTATTCAGGTAATATAACGTTGTTCATGACATGATGTCTAATCAAATATTAGCTTATTAAAACGCTTTGACATATAAGCTTCCCTAAGTTTGACGACAAACTGCTTCGCAACTCCATGAAAAGTTGTTATGCAGACATTTTGAATATACCGATATTTGCTTCTAATGCTATTAAGCTAATGCAACAAGTTATCATAGGCGAATGTTTGCATTTAACCTACAGTCATAGTAGTTGTCAAATTATACTGATCTAAAAATAAGTTAGGTATACTGGAAATAATTGTCATGGATTTTACTTGGTTTTTTGAAAAACGAAGTTTAACGTTTTAAATCTAGAAAAATATGAATTTATCAATTTATAAAACATTGGCCTATTGGACTAGCTGATTTTGTTTAAATGAGTATCTGTTGGTTTTTCTTTGATAGAAATACCAATACGTGATAAAGCAAACATTTTTGGACGAATTGAAAACGGTATTCGTAAAATACAAATTTTATTACAGCAAATGTTCGAATCTAAGCTAAAAAGGAAGCTTTTGTATTTAGAAATATAAAATTAGACTAATAAGGTTCACAGCATAGAAAAAACGGAAAAAACGGAATCTCTGAAAATAATGTGCAACAAATTCGTTTTTGGAGAGCGCATAAAACACTTTTTAATTGGTGAATTGACGCAATCAGCATAATGTCAAAAGCTCGGTACTGACTTGAGCATTTTTACGCGCACGAACAGTTTGCGCGTAAAATTGCTCTAATCAGTACCAGCCCAAATTTGCGTGCTCGTACGCGGCAACAGGCACGAACGCAATTCATCGCTTGTCGATTTTATAGCTGGGTACTAACTTGAGCATTTTTACGGGCACGAACGGCTTAGGCGCACACACGTTCGTGCGCGTAAAAATGCTCAAATCAGTACCAAGCTTTAAATCGGTTTTAGCCTGTAACAAAAATCAAAGTTTTGAGTTATAAGAACATTTATTTAGTTCTAACGAATAAAGATTTCATTTCACAAACAATCGATTTGAAATTTTCTACATGTTAAAATGGAGTGGGGGAAGGGTTATTGAACAAACTATTTGGTAATAACTTTTTGTCTTTGCAGGCATACGTCAGATATTGCTAGTTCAAGTTCACGTTTCAAATTGTACAATTTAACAATTTACACCTGGCGTTGCAAGCAAAATTTCTTAGCAATGATAAACTAAACAATGTACTCAAGCTGTATAACCCCTCCAACTTTAAACCAAATTGGTGGGATAGTTTCTCTTTAATTTGAATACACAAGATTGTAAATTACGAACAATCTGTTTATAATGTCTATAAGTTTTTCACATTTTCAACATAGCTGTAAAATATATAATGTTGATTTTCAAGGACGGACAAATTATATTAACCTGTAAAATGTATCCTCAATGGTTGACAAGAATGAATTTAGATTTTCAAAAATAAGCATAACATAGAAAATTTATAACACACGTATATGAAACAGAAATACACCTTGAAATCCACATAATGTACAAATTAAACAAGAAGCTATGGTCAGTTTTTGAAACAATTTTTTTTTAAATTTTTTAAGTCTTCAGAAAGTAGCAGAAAAATAAATTTTGTATGCCACACATAACGTGTTATAAGATGACAACTCAAAATGTAAAGATAGTTGCTATACTCAAACTATCCTAACGCACTTCTTGTTGTATTTAAAGTAGAGCTTTCGAAAGAAAATATACCATATGGAAGTACACTCAAACGGCTCTTGACTCGCTACAGGGCCTACAGAAATAATAATTAATCACCTTCCGGTATTTTTCCAATTTGGGCGTTTATCTACTACGTAATATTTAGATATGTGTGTCTGTTGAACTATTTAAATTTAATTTAGTTAACTGCCAAAATATGGCTCTCCGTTAGAGCTAATTCAGTTGAAAAATCGGAAAATGTTTTAATCAGAACTTCCATCGCAAGGAGACGTTGTGATACTAAACAATTGTAAAAATGAAAGAAAAGTAGGGTAAAAATATTTTCAAATTAGTAATAACACTAAAACAATAAAAGGAAACACTTGGCAATGCGAATTAAATCAATTTCTAAAAATTACCGTCGATGGACTCTATTTAATACGACGGACTTGTTGTTTATACTTTTGACTGACCTATGTGTACAAATGATTGCTTATTGCAGTTAACGCAAAAATAAACATTTTTTTTAAGTACGCACCCAGTATATACAGTGTGTCCAAGATAAGGAGGGCCAGTAT
>OW679202.1:12916399-13049505 GCA_940337035.1 Agriotes lineatus
ACAATACCATTTATTTATTAATTTGGCACTTCAAGCGGCTTTTTAAAATATTAACTCAGCGTTAACTTTGTTACGGTATCAAACGGTTCTTACGACGCCTGCCGATAGGCAGGCACCGATCGCTAGACGAATCCGGGAAATGGGGCACGCTTACCTTGGAAGATCGATAAAACAGGCTAAGGCCTCGGCTGAAATGCGCTCAGGGAGATGGGCGGGGTTAACATCGGTACGCCACAGGGCGAGCGTCACTTAATACATGTCGATTGTTATAAAAAAATGGGCGCCACCAGTTCTGACTCGGGATCTCCACGTTCTGCCGGAACTGGACGGCGGAACGGGGCGGGAAACAATCAAGTACTATTTCGAGTAGCACCCGAATAACTATTTCGAAAGAATAACCGAATAACTATTTCGAGAAAATACGCGAATAACTATTTCGAGAAAATACGCGTACAATGCCAGTCGCAACCACCTACCTGGAAGGCCTTTCTTCCGCGTTTGGTCCTCGCCTCGCAGCTGAAGTCGCACAGCGACACAATCGCCCTGTAATATGCATGCACCAACACAATAGTGTCAAGAAGAAACAAAAAGGCAATAAGATTAATACGTCTATTGGATCCCTGGTGGTGATCTAAATACATACACAAATAAACAGGTTACAAAACATCATAGTTCGAAAGGATCTTAATGGTTAAGCCCAGCTGGGGAGAAGCGCTTAATGCTTATGGGCTTGGCGTACAGTCGAGTCGGGTACCTCATCCAGGCCAGGTGTAATGGGTAAACGTGGGCTTGAACCCAACAGCCCGTCGCCGTGACGCGTGCAAGCAAAACCTGAATTCGGGCCCGAATCCTCTGAACACCCTGTACTAGGTCGTGATAAATTGCCTGGCTGCACAAACTAGCGATAGTTAACATTAAATTTGGGCGCTGACTGCGCTATTGATTAAGTGGGCCAACGGCGCGCGAGCTGACGCACACCACTGAATTTTCCAGCAGAGTGTACTTTCACTGCACTCTTCCACACAAAGTGTTCCACCCAAAACGTGCGATAATGATTCGAGACGGCGTGGGCACGCCACAGTAAGTCGCACAACGGGGGTACCTCGTTCAGGCACCGCACTGCAGCAGTTCGTAAGCGAGCAGCGGCACTCAGAAATTTAGTTACACAAAACAAGCTCAGTACGCATAAATGTTATTTTTACAAGGAGTGTACCACGCTCTGGCTTCACACTGCAGCAATTTGTATGCGAGAAGCGGTACTTATAAGATTAGTTACACAAAGCAAGCGTCAGTACGCATAAATGTTATTTTTACAAGAAGTGTACCACGCTCTGGCTTCACACTGCAGCAATTTGTATGCGAGAAGCGGTACTTATAAGATTAGTTACACAAAGCAAGCGTCAGTACTCATAAATGTTATTTTTATGAGGAGTGTACTACGCTCTGGCTTCACACTGCAGCAATTCGCATGCGAGAGGCGGCACTCACAAAATTAATTGAACAAAGCAAGCGTCAGTACGCATAAAGGTTATTTTACAAGCGTTACCTGGCTGGCTCGGCCATCTTGCAGATGGGGAAACCTCCCTGGCGGCAACTGGTATGCGAAACCTGGCATTGCGACGAGGCACAAGCGATGCGGAAGGCGAAAATGGCTGGATTACTCACTAGTCGCCTTGTCGGGATAAGTATGCGATGACCTACCTGGGTTATGCAGATCTTGACGACGTAGCCGTTGCATGAATGGACACAGCATCTATAATCCCGCGCGCTTACTCAAAGAACTGCGGTTGTTAAGCTAATAAATCGACATATTGCTGTATTCCTGCGACGACTCGTAGCACCGAGAGCACCAACCGTTCAACTACGTGTTGACTTTTTTGCGAGCCCCTGCGAACTGCCGCGAAACCCTCGTGCGTCCAGTGCCCCTGAGCTTTATGGGAAAAACGCTCCAGCCAATCCTAACACAGAATTTCCTAGACACGCGACTTTTGGCGCGAGAATGGGCACTACCTCTCCTTGTCGCACTAACAAGCGTAATTTCTTGAAGGTTCGAAATATTGCAAGCGCTTACACACGGCTATCAAAGCACCAAGCGTCTAAGATGACGAGTAATACTGCGCTTGGAGGCCAGAGATGTCCAAAATCATTATTGCGGAATTACGCTATAAAGCCAAATAACTAAAAGGGTTTAACATACGGACATGCTGCCCTAAAGCCTAAGTGGCTAATTAAATTACGATTGGGTGCCAAAATGACCTGACAACTTTCACATTAATTCAAACTATCTTATAGTTTGTACTAATTGATATTTAATTTCAATTATGAATTGCTTTTTGATAATACCAAACAACCATTCATATAACTCCAAAAATCATATTTTTAATTGATATGTTACAACATTTTTCTGAATATTAAATGCATTACGGGATTTGAATTTAATCTGTAATTTATTAAATAAATTTCGAATAGTTATACTGTTTTTTTTTCTATTAAAATTCACCTTTGTACATTTTAATAAATATGTATTTTATCATTCCATAATTAATCTCTAGTTATGATTAACTTTCACAAACAAACTACCATCCTTGAGATGCTGCCATAACAATATATATTGACGTTTAAAAGCTCACAAGGTTACATCTGCACAAGATAGTGTTAAAAATTACTTTAGGCGACGTCGCCGTGAATACAGCCTAACTTTAACATAATGTCTTCCAACAAATGCCGGATCAGTTCATTAATCGACAAGTGCTCCGACAAGACTAATTATCCCTTTCTCTCGTAGCGTTCTATCCTAACCCGATAATTACTTCTTTAATTATTCGCCTCCATTCCACTCTATATATCACCACTTTCCTCCAATTTCTAACGCCCATATCTCTAATACCTTTTTGTATAGTATCTTGCCTCCCTTTATGTCTTCGGTTCGTCGGGGTAGCTTCGAATATTCTTTTGGTAGGTATATTTTGTTTGTCATTCTGTACAGGTGTCGGAACCATCTTATTCCTTGTTGTTTAATCATGTTAATTATATTGGGTTCTCCAAATAGGGACGGAGCTAAAACTGACCGAATCACTTTCATACATGCAACGCACTTTTTATAAACTCACTGAATTAGATGCGAATAACCAAATAAGGTGTATCTTTAGCAACCTCCAGAGCTCTGGAGTCTGATGGAATCGTCCACATTGAAAAGCGCTGTAGCACACACTGGGGGAAAATAAATCGGACCCTCTTGGAAGGTAGCGTCAGTTAAGCGGTGATGAAGACCACAGCCCACGGCGGTATGGCGGTACCAAGTTGCGAAAGTCGAGAAAGTAATAATCGAAAATCCACTCAAAATGTAACGGAGGCTTAACAGAAAGTGAACCCCATTTTTGCGTAGGTACATAAGGAAATCTAATCCTCTATTTTTTCTTAAAAGAAGTTGACTTCACTGAAAACGCATGTTATATTTTGCTTAACACAAAATCAAACATAAACTGACAGGACTATATTAAACAAACCAGATAATTACAATTTTCGTAGGACTCAGCAGCGAAGATTGAGACCTGTAATAAATCAGTCTAAAACTACCTAACTCGTAACTTCACATCGGGATATAAACTACGAAAGTCAGTATTCATGGCCTGACAAATCAGCCTCCTATTTCCAAATAGCGATTTTCACATCCCATATGTTGATTCTTTCAAAATGTAGGTCAATCCTTAGAATACTCGAAGCACATGCATTTACACCCTGTATATAATAAAAACAAAGCAAAGATTTAGGACATAGCAAAGCAGACAAATGTTTTGACAGCAACCAAGCCAGTATGGGCGGTGAAGATTTTTGGGCGAACCCCAGGCTCGATGGATTTCGGGCCGGGCAGAACGAAGATTTCGGTTTGGCTCGCGGAATCAGTAAAACAGGAAGATAGATGGAGATAGCAGTAGCTAGAAGCAGTAAACAGTGTCGAAGACGAACACGAGATGATGCAATGGCGGGCAGAATCCAGTGCGTTGCTTGCGATATCAGATAGAAAATTGAAAATGAAGTTCTGCGATACACCAACGGGATGTTAATAAAACTTCAAAATAATGTTATGCCTCAGAAGCAAACGTATCTGGCGAAAACTGGACGGTAGTTATATGGCTTCCACCTCACGCTGGTGTTCTTTCGCGGGAAAAAATTCAACATATGTAGCCCTTCCGCTAGCATAAAACCAGTCGCAGCGTAGACCTTCTGTTAGAATATATTGAAATATTATATTAACTAAGTGCGGCTTCAACGCCATCTATGTATATATGTAAAACTAGTACTCATGATGTTATAATAAAGCTGGGCCGTGTTCAGAACTCGTAGCGTACGCTTCATTTAATTTAACAGGTTATAGGCACAGTGTAAGAAATTTAGTAAAAAAATTACAGTGCATATTTTTGTTCCTAAGTTAAAGGGCAGAGAGAATTACAGCGACTGGGCGTTGTCAGTAAGTAATTTTCTGGTGTTAGTCGATTTAGCAGATTGCATCGAGAACAGCAAACCGTGAGATACCAAAGATGCAAAAGCTAAAGCTAAATTGATCCTTTCAATCGATGCTTCGCTATGTGTGCATATTAAGGAAGCAGGGACAGCAAAAGAATTGTAGAAAATACTGAAACAGCTCTTTGATGATTTCGGCTTCACGCGAAAAATAAGCTTAATTCGATTGTTAATATTGATTAGGTCCGAAGATTGTGATTCCATGGAGGCGTACGTAAATCAAATGATTGAAACAGCCCAAAAATGAAAAGGAACATGATTCAACATCAATGACAATTGGATTGGGTCGTTACTGTTAGCAGGCCTGCCAAACAAGTATTCGCCTATGATAATGGCGATAGAACACTCCGGCATTGCTATAACGACCGATAAAATTAAAACTAAATTGTTGGAACTGGAACCGGTTGGGAGAACAAGCAGCAGCTCGAGTGCCGGCAGCGCGTTTGCAGGCACTACCAGTAAGAGTACGTTGTTACATCAAAAACGCTAAATAAAGTTGAATTTGTCAAATAATAATCTGTCGCATACTGTAGTAATGGTAGTGGATATACGTCGTTTTTCGTTACAGCATTTAGGGCTCTGTAGTCCACGCACATCCTTACTTTGTCTTCCCCATTGGGTTGTTTTTTCACGATTAAAATAACTGGTGCACTCTATGGTGAGCTTGATGGGCTAATGCTTTTTGCTTCTAACAACCTATCGATTTCTTTCCTTAATATTTCCCTTTGGTGAAAAGGAACTCTGTATGGACGCTTCGCTATTGGTTGGTCGTTTTCCACAATTATTTTGTGTATTACGTTGTGCGCTGTGGTTAAATTTATTCCGTCCGAAAAGATATCGCTGTAGCGCGTTATTAATTCACAAATTAATCCTTTTGGGTATTCTTCCAAGTGTGCTAAGTTGAAATTTTCCAGAATCCAATCTTCCTTGTATTGATGAATTGCCTTAACTAGATATTTTTTTGCCTCTGGCTTCTTTTCTATTATATTGAAGTTTTCTTCGGCTTTTGACACTGTAATATTTTTTCTTAATGTTTCTTCCTTATTGTTTAGGTTGACCAGCTTTATTGTTAAATATTTCTTGTTTGTCGTTAAGGTTCTTGCTGCAAATACGCCTTTTTAATATTTTTGAAATTAATATTCTTAGCTTCGCAATTTATTTCGGTACGTGGAGATAGTATTAAGTCTTCTAATAATTTTATTTCGTTTTCCTTCATATTCTCCAATTTCCTGATTCTTGGAATTTCGTTTTCTTTGATTTTTTCGCCTAAGCTTTGTTTCCTCTATACACAAGCTTTTTTACTTGCCATATTCATATTTTCCTTTTTATTACATCCTTGGAACTCTTCTTGATATTTCGTTACCTTTTTACTTACCCATTTTAAGTTTTCTTCCACCTTTCTCTTAGATCCTTCTTTTGAATCCCTATGTAATTATTCGTTCTTTACTTTATTTTCATATTCTTGCTGCAGGTCCAGAGCTTTGTTTTCTCTGTATATTCGTTGCCTCTCCATAAAATTTGTATGGAAGTCTTCATTTTCTACTTCTTCTTCACTTAATTCTTTAACACTGTGGATAAATATATTGCCTACTTCTCTGCATTTCCATTTTTATGCTTTCTTCTAGTATTTTTACTTTTGTGAACCGCGGTTTCATTATTGAACTTTTCTCTAAGTTCCTCGTCACTTTTTCCCGTAACTTTTTCGTCATTTACTCCAATATCCTCTTCGAGCTCTGAAGAGTTTAAGATTGCGTTTAGGTGATCAGCCTTTATGACGTCCGTTTTTTTATTGGTTTTATTTGCTTTCTTCCTTCTTACTGATTCTCTAGCTGTGGATCCTGGTTTAGGTTCCTTCGAAGTTTTTCTTGAGAATCCCCTTCGAATTGTGTCACTCCACTTCCTGTAGAATCCAAAAGCGAGTAATGTTGCTGATTGCAACCTCCGTCTTGAACCTCTGACGATGATTGAGACCCACAATTCCCAACTTTAGTTTTTATGGGTATTCCGTTGTTTTTCCCTCCTACCTGGGGTGACTGAAATCCCTGAACTTTTTTGAATATTTGTACCTGGCAGCTGTTTCTTGAATTTTCTTACTTCTAAAATATCTTCGTTGTCATATTCTTGGGTATCGCACTTGTTGTTATTTAATACCTCCTATTAATGAAATTGTGCCCCCTTTTAAAATTGTTAACCGCTATTTCGGATTGGCGCAAAATTGGCAATTCCCTGTTTTATTTCTAATTAGCCAATCGCTACCTAAAATTCTTGCTGTACTCACCCTCAGTTCATCCCTGCACATTATGACTTTAACATTTTGTGTTTTTCCCTTAGCCAAACGCCAATATTTAGATTTGTAGTGCCTAGTGCCTTGACCGCTGGGCCTGAGATTCCTAGCAAATAAATGTCATCTATGGTAACATTGCAATTGTTAACAAAATTTTCTTTTAGCATTGTTACTGCCGATCCATTATCTAATAATAATGGTGTGTCGAAACCGTTTACTAATAAATTTACTATGCAAGGGGTGTCTTGTGAATTTTCGCTTCCTAAATGTGGGATGAAGTAGGTTGTGGTTGCATTAATTTTTTTTATTTACATTTTGACTGACTCGCGTTTTGGGGTGACAAACGGAGCCCTGCAAAGTTTAAATTGCTTACTGAATTTACATTATTGTGAGTTCATCCCTGGTCCAGTTTTTTTTAATTTCTATCGTAGTTTCTTGAGTTTCCCGTCTTATTAAAGTTTTTATTACTGTTAGCGCTATTTCCTTTATATTTTTTTTGTATGTTGCCTACTATTATAATTGCTTTCTCCCTTATTGTGCGTACCTCTATAATTTTGAAAATTATTCTGGTGTTGTGAATTCCTTCTTAAATTATTTCCTGGGTAACTGTTATAATTGAATGTCTGCCGCAATTTAATTTGGATATTTTGGTTATATTCGCTGTTTCTGTTTAAATTCGTATGAAAATGTTCCTTATTATTGTTAAAACTTTCTTGAGGTCTATAAAGATTTTGTGCCCTAACATGATTAAAATTGCCTTGTGACCTGTCATACTTTTGGTGATTGTTCCGCTCCGAGTTAAATCTTCCGAAATTGTTGTTTCTTGGTTGTGGATGTTGCCTAAACTTTAAAAAACAGTTTTGGGCTACATGATTATTACGACCACAATTGAAACAAGCTTTGTTTTGTGTTGTACGCACTGTAAAAACTGAATTATTTTGGAATTTGTTTGTCCACATTTTATCCGACAATTCTATTTGAATCGCGAATTCTTCGGCTTTATCTATGTTTACATTTTGCGTTCGCATAAGTAAAGGTCCTAATTGTTTCATGAGATTTTTGTTTACCCCTGTTCGAAATTGATTAAGAAGTAGCTCCTCGTTCTTTTACCTTAAGCCCGGAGTTGTATTGTCCGCCACATGTTTTAAATCATCCGCTAAAATTTTTGTGCCTAACGTTTCTAATCGTAATACATAATTTGCAATCGATTCGTCGTATTTTTGGAAACATTTGCCTAGCCGTATCAGTGCTTCGCCTGGAATTTTCGGCGGTGTGAATTATTCAATTAACTTTTCTTTGAGTTCGTTATAGCTCAAAGCATCGAAGTCTTTTTCAAAGTATTGCCTAATGTTATTTTTCTCACTGACATTTTCTATTGTTGAAGTTATTATCCCTAACGTAACTAAAGGTTTAATAGCGGTAGAACTTCCTAATGGTATACCAGTAGCTGTTGCGTTTCTTTCCATTCTGCAAAGTTTTTAATTATAGCCTGGAATGATTTGAAAAGTATAGCCCTTGTTGTCCCTACTTGTCCCTGTTGGCTTTAATTTTCTTGTGTGTTTTACCTACATACAAAATCTGTAACCACTTATACCGCTTACACAGTGTCGGGGTTGCAGGTGTTATAAAAATTGTAATTAATAATTTGGTGCTGATTTTAAGGTGCTGGAAAGGTTTTAATTCCCAGAATCAATGCTGAAATTCTAAAATTATTGTTGCCGTATTGTTCCTAATGACGATAAATAATAATAATAATAATAATAATGGACTTTTATTGTCCCCCACATTTACTTGTACTTTGCACAAAGACCTATCAAAATTGTAGCTCCTAGGGGACATACCAACTGGAAATACAGAAAATCGCAAAAAAATAAAAATATTTACATAACCTGTTTGCATTAATTTGTTACAAGCACCCACCATTTGCCCGTGTTTGCTCTAGTCTTTTCAGAAATGTAAAAAAATCCTTTTTAATGAACATAAAATTTTTAGGGGTTGTAGCATTTAATTCAAAAAGCTAGGGTAGTTGGCTGCTTTTTGTAACGTATGGTTATCATGTGTTTATTTGAGTTAGATGTTTAAATTTTAGAACCAAAAAATGTATGTGTTGAACCATCTAGGGGTTGTAAAATCAAGTTAGGGGTTTTTATAAGGGTAGTTTTCAAACCGCTGCCACCATTTGTAGTGTATAGTTAGCAGTTGTTAGTTTGAGTTACATGTTAAAATTTAAAAAAAACATTTTTTTGTAAATTTTGAAACATTTAGAGATTGAAAAATCAAGTTATGGGTTCTTATAAGGGTAGTTTTTAAACCGCTGCCACCATTTGTACCTTATGGCCCTTGAGCTACTGGTTTTTAGGGAAATAAAACACATATGAAAGTTAAATAGACGTATATTATAGGAAACCAAAAATCATGTACAGTTACAGTTGTTTTAACCCCATTTACTTATTGACTATTTATGTAGTGAGCTTCATAAAAATAATTGACCAGTTAAGCTTAATTAATAAAATAATTACAGTCTGGAAGACAAGATATACCTAAAGCAACCCCTGTATTAAGTTTGTTAATAAATACCATAAATTTCTGATCTGTAATCCCGTGCCGACGGATCGCATGAGCAAGATTTCTTATATTTTTACGCGTCGCCCGGATATGTTAAGGAACCGAAAGTGTTTGCTGAGTTTTGGAAATCTCTGGCCTCCGTCTCGAATCGTCGTTGTTAGCTGACACTTGTCACTTGGTTTTAAAGAGAACTTTCAAATTTTGAACTAGCTACGGTGGTTAAGCGCGAAGCGCGGTACGCGCGGGTTTTAATTAATTAGCTCGCGGAATCCCGGGAAGAACTAAACGCCGCTGCTCGAGCGTTCTTCAAGGAAACTTTTCAAAGCTCCCTCGTTTGTTCCCGCTTGGTATTTCGCCTTTGGTCGTTTTGCCAAATTGCTGTTTTCGATTCGCCTGCAAAGAAACTTTTACGTATGCGTTTCTCACGAACACTTGTCCCCGATAATGTAACTTTGCTGTTCCCAGCTTTCTTCCTTGAAACAATTCGCTGGCCAGCGACGATTGAATTTCGTTGATTTTCTTTACGTGCTGATTTCAGCTCTGCGACCGGACGCAATTTCATATTTAAGATTGCTACACTTTATTGCGTTTTAAGACTGTTAATTATGCATATTGGCTCCTAACTTATGTCTTGCCTTCCTTACAATTTTTCATTTCATTAAAAGCAAATTTTTGCCGTTTGTTACAAAATCAAAGCTTGAAAGGAATCGCATATATTATGTAGATATGAAAAGCTATTTGAAGACTGCAATAAAAAGCGAGAAAGCGGCTTACATCCAATATCAAACTCGTATACACAAAAACAATCCTCGTATGCTTTGGAAAAATGTTGCTTCTTGCAATGTTCAAAATAAACCCCACTTGGAAATGCCCGAAGAAATAAAAAACGTCGACTTAATAACTACATCGTGAATAGTGTACAAAATGTAACTGTAGATAACGCCATATTTGACTTCTTCAACCTTAATAAGTACACTACTTTAAAGAACCATGACCCACATATACCATCAGTAAGTGAAGACGAAATAGATAAAATTGTTTTGGGTATAAAATCAAATGCAACCGGATGTGATAACATTAATTTAAAAATGCTAAAACTAATCTTGCCTATTTTGTAGGAAGCCTATATCGAATATTATCAATCTCTCACTTAAAAGTGCACTGTAACTTTATTATGGAAGAAAGCACTTATTAACCCTCTGCCAAAGGTACCTACAGCAAAAGACTTAAAAGACATTCGACCCATTAGCATACTGCACACTTTATCCAAAGTACTTGAAACAGTAGTTAATAATTTTTTAACTCGGCACATCTTCAGAAACGGCTTGGTACTTAACACGCAATCAGGATTGCGGAATAGGTTCAGCACAACTACTGTTATGCTAAAACTAACAACGGATATTGCTCGCAACATGGATAACTTCGAAGTGACCTATTTAGTTCTCCTCGATTACAGTAACGCTGGCGACGTTATTAACCGAGAATTGTTACTAGCCAAGTTACAGTACGAGTATTACGGAATCAGTCCAAGAACTTTACAATGGTTTTGTAATTACCTATCAGACAGGTATCAAACAGTAAAAATAGATAATTGTATGTCACAAACACTTCAGGGTTTCTATGGTGTTCCGAAAGGAAGCATATTGGGCCCCACTATCTTTACAATTTTGACTGCAAATCTACCAGATGTGTTGGTAAATCAATGGAATGTCTATCTTTACGCCGGTGATACGCAGTTGTATAAATCCTGCGTATCAGGGAAAGTCAATACTCTTATTAGCGAACTTAATATAAACTTGAAATAGAGATGGGCGTGTGAGTAACATTACCTATAATACCAAAAGCTGTAATTGCAATTGACGTTTCCCTTACTGATACGAGTACAAGAAAGTATATGTTGCTAGGCAACACTTTTAATTCCTAGGTTTAAAGTACTTTTACATCCGCGGAAGTAAAGGTAAGTTCTAGTTGGTCGCAATGTGAAAGATCAAAGTTCAATTCCTCATGAGCCGGTAAAGTTTCTCAGGTAGATGAAAAGGTATGAGGGGGTGGGGTTATCAATATTGTAGTACTGTCGAAGTCGGAGTCGGATTCAAACTACAGCTCCCGCATCGTAACCTTAGAAATTTCACGCAGCCAGCTCTCGGGTGCAATCGCATCATATCGTGCACTTCGGCTGCTTCCAAGACCACTATTGGCTAGTGCGTCACTGCTGTACATTCACCCTAAAAAGCTGACGCCAAATAAGTTTACACTTGACCCTTTCGTCTTTAAACTCTACTATTTTTATATAGGCTTGTTTTCTGCAAATAATGTTGGTCCAATTGTTTTATTTGCAAGAACTATTGTAGACTAAATTATTTATAAAGTATATTAAAAATAAGCGCTTTCGAAGATATGTACTTTTAACTCGGAGTGTACGCTTACACCTACACTGTATCGTATTGATGCCCGAAGTGAAACTTTTCCTAAGGTTACCATGCGGGAGCTGTACTAAATATCAGGAGTCGGAGTCAGAGTCGAAGTCGGATGTTTTAAACCAACTCCACAGTCCTGCTTCTAACTAGTTCTATTGAGTAAATCGTCAATTTCTCATTTATGTTTGTATTTATATTTTTTAATGTGTTCCAAGCTATTGGACTCCTAAAAGTTGTAACACAAAAATCATTGATTCAACATTACTACTTATATAAAGGAATATGGTTTTGGGTAAATAATTAGTGCAGAAACAAAATTATATTACGTTTTAGGTGATGAGATACCTTATCTGCGGCCTTATCGAGCCTATTGGGGTTTTTTAAACAGTGATCTAACTTTATGGAAAACTTCGTGTAAATATCGATCAGTTCCAGATTCTTCACTTTGATCCGTTATTGAAATATCAAGGTATGGAGTGATGACACCCTGATTGATTTCTCCTCGCAAATTTTGAGTAATGCTATCAACAGAAAATTCTATGCCTACTGTTTCTTAGAATGCCGAAGAATTGCTATTAGTTAATTACGCGAAGATACTACCACAAACAATTGCCATAACTGTGGGATGTAATGGAGGATTTCATCAGTAAAACCTCCCTCGGCGTCAAGGGATGTGTCTGCTCAGCGCACAGATTTAACCTACCTTGCTTCGTCATTCCCTTAGAAGGAGCTTATCTCACTTCAATAAAACGTGTACTGCATTTTGCTTATATACTGTTTGAGGCTTTCGCGGTTACTCGAATTATTCTTCTTAACATGGAGTTTTGGCTTAGACCGCGTAGTATTTGTATATGAACACCCAGCATTTTCTGGCTTAATGTGCCTTGCACCTTGTGAAGTCTAGCAAAAACTCTCGGGATGGTCATGCTCTTTGGTGGCTCGTGTTGTTTGAGTATCTTGAGAACGAGGATACTTAGGCAGATTTGGCCGTTTTGCTGTTTGTGCATCTATCTTCACTAACGTTTCGCAAGACTTTGCAGCTTGCATCATCACAGTGAAAGTCGCACTAAGAACCGAACGACAACAAAAGGACAGAGGTAAAGGTTATTTCAATTCCCCCAACTGGGGGCGGGCTGCTATTGGGACCTTCCGTCCCTTTTCAGCCAAGAACGGGAAACTCGGGATGGGTGAGAGAAAGGAGGGGTGGAGACTAGAAGAAAGGTCAGGAAAGGTGGAGAAATACTGCCCCGGCATTCGCCTCAGAGAAGGTACTCTGTTGACTCAGGAAAACCACCTAAAAACCTGAATCAAGGCAGGCGGCCGCAGGAATCGAACCCACGACCTCCCGAATGCTAAGTGGACGTGCTACGCACTAAGCCACAGAGCTCGGTAAACCGAACGTCGGTGTGGAGCTATTTATAGTCCTCCGTGCAAGACGCGCGGAGTGGCGTAACGCTGGTTGGTCATCCGAGTGCAACGTAATCCGTGGGGCGTGGCCGTATGACGCACAGTGGTTGTAATGCTTTAGATCGTGTATCACAGGGGTCCACGTTTTACTAAGCTTAAAGCCATCTTCCCTGTTGATATTATTTGGATGTTTTTCTATTTCTACGGCTTCACGTATCACTCGCGGGAGGTAGTGAGGTATTCTGGCAAGTACTCTTGCGTGCTCAAAATCTATAGTGTGTCCATTTGTAAACGTATGCTCAGCTACGGCTGATTTTGTGATGCGTTTGTGTTTGCAATCGCCTTTATGTTCTTGAAGTCTTAGATCAACTGAACGACCAGTTTGTCCAATGTAACTCGAGCCGCAAGAACAAGGAATGCGATATACGCCAGCAGTTTTTAAACTTGGAATCTTGTCTTTTATCGATCTGAAGCCGTTACCCAAAGTTTCCTTGCTCGTGAACACAGTTTTGATGTTGCATCGCTTCAGGACACGTCCTATCTTATCAGTCGAGCCTTTAACGTAAGGTAGAAATTCTAAGCCTTCCAGAGGTGGGGATACGCCACTCCGCGCGCCTTGCACGGAGGACTATAAATAGCTCCACACCGACGTTCGGTTCTTAGTGCGACTTTCACTGTGATGATGCAAGCTGCAAAGTCTTGCGAAACGTTAGTGAATATGGATGCACAAACAGCAAAACGGCCAAATCTGCTTAAGTATCCTCGTTCTCAAGATACTCAAACAACACGAGCCACCAAAGAGCATGGCTACCGCGCGGGTTTTTGCTCGACTTCACAAGGTGCAAGGCACATTAAGCCAGAAAATGCTGGGTGTTCATATACAAATACTACGCGGTCTAAGCCGAAACTCCATGTTAAGAAGAATGCATTTTGCTTTATAAGAAATCAAACAAAAAGTGAAAGATGATAGTGTAACAATTTTCACAGGCAAAATAGTTAATCTTTTTGAATCCTTCAAAAATATTTCTTTTCAAAATGTCGCTTTATATATACTGCTCCACAAATGAACTGGACCAGTTGCATATATTTGTGCAATTTTTCAAAAGGAAAGTCAGCGGTTTTGGCAACCTTTCAAGATTATGTCACTATAAAAAGCATTTCTTTTCATAATTTGATTTAAATAAAACTATGCCCATTAATAAAATATTATAATATGAAGATTTTGAATTTTGCCCAAATGTTGATGGCAAATTGCATACAAAGTATGCCAAACCTTTACCAAACATTTTTAAAGGTTGCGAGGAGACCCAAAGAACTGCTAATTACTTTTTTTTGTTCTTTCTCTTATTTTTGTGAAATATAGTTTTTTTAATAATATTATTATTTTCGTATTTTATATAATATGATTTTGTTAATTCTTCAGTTGATATTTGAGGATAGTGCTATTAAATGTGCTTAATATTATTATACTATAAAACAAAAACTTTTATATATTTTTTATGACGTATTGTAACAAATACAATTTTTATGGGTGGTCCAGTTCATTTGTGGAGCAGTATATATTAAAGGAATTTCCAAAGAAGTTTCCAGTCCTCTATCCTTCTTACTGAGTCCAGTTTAGGTTAATATCATATAACTCAACAATACTACTTGCAATAACTTTTGTTAATGTAATTTTAGTTCAACTATGGCACAACCTGAGAAGATTGGCGGCGGAGCATTACCCCATATACAGGTTGTGGTGTGGCCATATACCGACTGTCGTATTATTGTCTCCCAATGACGTAGAGGTAGATAAAACAGAAACTGTAGCTCACTAGTGATTTTACCCACTTTTAATTTCAGACTCTCATAGCCAGTTCCAAGAATATGGAAAAGAGTAGAATTTACGATTTGTTGCATGTATGGTTAGGTACAGGATTGCTCACTAGTGCTGGTAGGTACAAGTATAAAACTTATGTAATATATTGTACATAATGTGCTACAAGGGTGTAGAACATTTACCCACCGCGATGTTTTTCTCCCTTTAGAAGAATTGCAGCTTTAAGAGAAATATAGAATTAACATCAGCATTATGAATGATATTGACTCATCTTTTCTTTCATTCTTTGTTTTCAGTTATCACTATAATGTACTGTTCTGTCCAACAAAAATTGTATTTTTATCAATGGTTGAAATCTAACAGCCACTGATGAATTCTTGACTGTAAGATATCAACTTTCTTCACGTTGGGTAATAATGTTTCTTTTTATAAGTAGCAAATAATTGATTTTGCTCATTTATGTATGGATAAGAACTTTAGGAACAAACAATAGACGTCTTTGTTCAGAGAACACATATTACATATAAGAAAATATGCTTATATAGTCTGACCACAAGTTACATAGTAGAAATTATGAAGTTCTCATAAAGTACAATTGAAACCCTATTAAAAAATTATTTGGAGATGAAAAGTTATCTCCAATATGAGTAACCGGAATGTTGAATATGGATCAAATTCATTCTCAGGTGTTTAATTGTTTCAACGCATAAAATTGGTTCTGTTGGATAACATATCAAAACTGTTCACGGTCATGACCTCTATGGGGAAACTTTCTTCCTTAATTCGATGAATCAGGCTAGTATTCCCCCCAGATTGCGCTGAAAGATGACTTATAAAATCACATTTTGTGTAGTTAGTAATACACACTCTCAGTCAGAAAATAATAAATACTATCTAATAATAAAAAAGTATCAAACACTTACCATACATCACTATACAAGAAGTGAGAAAACAGAGATAAAACTAGACATTTCAGGGTAATACTGATATTATCATAGAAGCAGTAAAATATCTTCTATCTTCACGTTTACAATCTTTTTATCACAATTTAAAAAAAAAACTCTTTACATCTAAGCTTGACTTCTACACCGTGCGTCCACGAGACTACACACCATGGCGCTGGAGTGATGCTAGTTTATTTTAAAGATCTACCCTTCCGGTGGCAATTAATAGTCAAACGGTTGCGAAGCATTGACCATTAAAATTTAATTTTACATTAACAAATAAAGTGCCTTCAGAAATGATCGAACGTTTTTGAATGGTCTTGGTTATACAACGTATGAATAATATGTTGGTGGGACTGTAAGTCCATGTCAAATTCCAGGTTAGCAGCTTGGGTTTTGCCTCAGTCTGTGTCAAAATTGACGCAAAACCTAACCTGCTAACGTAGAATTTGACACCATGTCAAGTTGAATACGACTTAATCGTTTATTGCCATAGAAAAATAAATATAAGAGGGTTTGTTATTAGTGTGTTTTCGTAAAAGCAAGAGCTGATCTTTGGGATAAATTAACGTTGCTCTGAATCCATGGTGCGAAACCCTGTGGACACACGGTATACTGCGAGAGTAAACAAGTTCTTCTGCTGGGTTAATGAGTTACAATCAGCTGCATCATCTATCATTAAAACTTTGGAACAAAAGTGTGTGAAATATATAAGTTATTAGTCTTAATTTTCGTTAATTACAAAAAGGCAATAAAGCAATATAAAATGTTAAAAATGTTAGCCAATTGTCGAATGTATTACAGATATTCTTTTCTTATACCTACAGTGTGTCCCAGGATTGATGTTACAAGAGGTGAGATGGACTAAAAAAATTTGAAGATTGTGGGATAAGGTCTTGCTTGATCTGAAGAGAATTTTAAGAATATTTTCAGTTTTTGAAAAAAAAGTCCTTGACAGTGAAGGGGAAACTATTTTCTTTTCAGGTAAACTACCCTTTTTGTTCATGATACGGCAAAATTTTACAATAAAAGTTGTTCAGAATAATAAATTATGACTCTATACAAAATTTCAGGAAGATCTACCTACTCAGATTAAACCTTAATTTTTTAAATTAAACAAAATAATAGCTATTTATGCAACAAGTGCTAAAAGTCGACGTTTATTCACGAGACATGAAAATTATGAAACGAAGCCGAAGGCTGAGTTTCATAACATGTCTCCTGCATAAACGACTTTTAGCACTCGTTGCTTACAATATTTTATCTACAACCTTAATTTTACCGTTATTAATCCATAAATATCGATTTAACAAAGGTTTGCATCTGCGACACTTATAATTTATGTCATAATAAACAATAGGCCACGCGCGGGCGAATGTTTGCGAAGCCAGTGCTGTCAAGGTCAGTTACGAAATGTAATTATTAATACTCCACATCTGAGTGTATTTATTACATAACGCTTTAATTATTTCAAAAACACTTTACCTGTAACGCAAGAAGCAACTAGAATAACTTTAAAACTTCACTCCCAGTTCGAAATTGTAGTTTTATAACCTCAATTCACTTTTAACACTAGAGCTAAAAGTAAACAGCTGATTTCTTTAACCACGGTAAACTATAAAACGTCACTTTTAGTGAAACAAGCTAGCGCTAAAAGGCCTACTTTTAGTAGTGGTCCCAGATAAATTGTATTTATTAAAAATGGTTTAATCTAAGTAGGTAGATCTCGCTGAAATTTTGTATAAGGCCATAATTTATCATTCTGAACAACTTTTCTTGGTAAAATGTTGCCGTATAATGAACAGAAAAAGTAGTTTACCCAAAAAGAAAATAGTTTTCGCTTGACTGTCAAAGCCAACTTGTTTTTTTTTAATTTGAAAATATTCTTAAAATTCTCTTCAGACCAAGAAGGACCTAATCCTACAAACTTAACTAAAATTAAAAATTTTCTAGTCCATCTCTCCTCTTGTAACATCAATTCTGGGACACACTGTATAAGCTGGCTGACCAACTGACCATGTTCCCATATTAATAGATAGACATCGCGCTTTAAACATTCTCTCACGCTATAATCTATTGATAATGCCCTTAATACATAAATAACTATGCAGGATTATTAAAGAAAAAAGTTATACCATGGCATAATCTAAAAATGAATATGTCCCAATCTCATGGAAGATGTATCTATACAAACATATTTTCTGAGTAATAATTATATCTAGACAGGTTACCGCGATCATTCTTGAAAATATGAAAATCCCATGTTAACAATAGTCATAAGAAAAGGCAGCTTAAGTACACTTGCAAAATAATACAACCTAAAGAATTTAGTAATTTAAAATTTTTAACCTCTGTCTTTTACTTAAAGTCATTACACTTATGTATTTTAGGAAATAAATGGCAACTTAGACGCAAACTTTTAACTCCTGCATTTCACTTCAATATACTGAAACAATTCATGAAAGTATTTGAGGAACAAAGTGATGTGCTAATAGAACAACTTAAAAAAAAATGCAATAAACCCTACATTGATATTGTGCCATTTGTGACAAAATTCACTCTACATTCCATATGTGGTATGAATACTATGAATTTCATTCTAAGTTATATTTTTCATCAATTAAATGTTTTCAGAAACTGCTATGGGAACTCAAGTGGATTCATCCCTGGAAGTTCAAGAGTCATATAGAAAAGCCATTTACAAGTCAGTGTTATTGCAAATTATGTAAATTTTTTGTAAATATATATTTTTCAGAATGGGTGACTTACTCATTTACCGCATAGGTCGCCCTTGGTTGTACAACGATCTTTCTTATTATCTCACAAAAGCTTTTCGAGAACAGAAAAGACTTGCCAAACTATTGCACTCATTTTCAACTAACGTTATACGTAATCGCACAAAAAGTATTAGAAGTGAACAAATGAAGGATTTTAATAATCTTGATGAGCATACATCTTCCAAAAAGCGGTTGGCGATGCTTGACCTTTTAATCTCAGCAAAAAACTCAGGAGCACCCATCGATGAAGATGGTATTAGAGAAGAGGTTGATACATTCATGTTTGAGGTAATAAATATTTGCTAGTCATCAAAATTTATTATCAAACTAACACTTCCTTTCAGGGACATGATACAACTACCATGTCGATCTGTTTCACCTTGTTGTTATTAGCTTGCCATCCAGATATTCAAGTAAGTTAACAGCATAATCGTTCAATTTAAAATATAAAATGTAAATAAAACATTTTGAACGAATACGCCATTGAAGTATGTGCCTATTTTATTCTGCTAATCGTCGTATGTATATATTCCGTAAGAAACGGTACAATAATATGCGAAAGGAGAGAATACAATATTTTGATACCACAGTACGTGAAAGTCATACCCAGCGCAATATAATGGTTGATCGTCATTACCAGGCATTCTCAATCTTTATGGCTCCTTCCCATGAAGGTTCTGATTTATATCTCCGAAGTATCAGTCTTCTATAAACCTCTTCTTTATAGCCTATTATCGGATTTATCTGCTAAACTTTTCTGCCTCCGCACACTGTTTTCTAATTTATGATGCTTACAGTCTTTCATTGCGCAATATATTTCTTAATCTACCTCTGTTTTGTGGCTTTGAGAGGTAGGTATCCACTTTGTAACAAGTCTTATCATTTGATGTTGTCGGTTTCTTAGTACCGTATGTCCCTGAGTCATTTCAAATTTAAGGCCTTTATAAAGAGCCCAATGTGTTGACTTGTTAGGACAATTTAGGATATTCGGTGACACCTGTTGTTTCGCCCGTCGCATACTTGTGTATTTCTGTAGATGCAAGTTCTGTCTTACAATTTTCTATTCTATCGTTTCGTTTTCTGCGAGTGGCATTAAGTGTTTCGCTACTGTTTAAAAGAGACTACTCCACATCACGTTTGGGTACAGTGACTCGATAAGAAACGGTGATGACAAACAAGCCTAAACTCCGCCCACCGGCCATATTTGTGCTACGTAATTTAATTAAAGGTTATATGCAAGTATTTGAAATATTGACTTAAAATGAAGTTTTTAATCTATTTATTACGTAAATTTACAGCAAAAAATCACCGAATCAATGTTACCTTCTGATGTTTTGTTGAAAAATTTAGTTTTATTTGTAAACTCTGCGATTAAGGTACTATTTTATTATTAATTATACTTATACAGAAAGCGAACGTACCTTTAACTCACTAAAATGCCTGGGAAAATGTCTGGGAAATGACGAGAATGAAAAAAAGACGTTTCATGTATTCTTATTATTCAATTACATAAAATATACACAAGATACAATTATATACAACTACATATAACTTAGCAAACAAAACTGGGCACTGTTGTACCTGTATATAAAGGTGGAGATAAAAAAGCTCTCACAAATTATAGGCCAATTACACTAACAAATAGTTTAGCAAAAATATTTGAAGTGTGTTAAAACCAGGCTAGTTAATTTTTAGAATAAGCACGAAATACTACTCAAAACCAATTTGGATTCAGAGAAATAAGAAGTACAGATGATGCCATTTTTAACGTTACTAATGAAATAATTACATCACTTGATAATAACTTAAAAGTCGTAGCTCTGTAAGTACTTAGATTTGTCGAAAGCGTTTGATACGGTTTCCCATGTAAATCTTTAGGAGAAACTGGAGAGATATGGTATTCGTGGTTCAGCACTAGATCTTATCAAATCTTATATGCTAAAAAGACAAAAAAGACCAAAAATAGGAAACAAAATCAGCGATGCATGCGAAATAAATTTTGGAGTGCCGCAGGGTACTGTTCTGGGACCAATCCTGTTCTTAGTGTAAATCAATAAACTACTCAATACTGCAGTCAATGGTAAATTTTTTTATTTGCCGATGACACTGCGATAGTTACCTGCGGAGAGACATAGGATACTGCTACTAAATACGTAGAATCGGATATGACCACCATTAAAAATGTATTAGACTCCGACCTTTTATCACTTAACATTAAAAAAACTAAAGCAATGTTACGAGCCCTAACAACTATATGTTCGGCCATTTCATAATTTCTATATAAATGTTGTTTTAACATATCGGTACTGTTACTAGCAAAACATATTTATTATTATTTTTTTTCATAGATTTTGGAATCACCAGTATTCTGGTTGCACTATGGCGATAAAATATAATAAAAAATCACAATTTATATTTGTCATAAAAACATTTTGTTGTGCTAAAACCGACAATTAAATGTTGGGTCAAAATAATAGACATTTTCGATATATCACCAAATTAAAATGTAGATAGCTTTAGATACTGTTTCGACATTTACGCAAGCAAAGGCGTCTTGTTAACCCATATCTTAGTAAATTTGTCAACTTTGAGGGAACAATTTGCTTAAACATGGCTCGAGGTGTGGCAACTGCCAAAAAGTGAGAGATTTAATAATCAGCATGTTTGGGCGAGGGGAAAAATGAGGCAAATTGCCAGAGACTTGCAATTATCAAAATCTACGGTAACTTACATCATAAATTCATAATCTCTGAAACTTCTTTGTGGCGTGAATTCATAATTCATATTCTTATTTGGGTAAATAAGAATATGAATCATAAATTCATATGGTGAAAACTGTAACATCGATATTAAGAGAAAAAAGCTCAGGACGTTCGAGTTTAGTTTCGGATCAACAAAGAAGAAAGCTAGTTAACACCTGCAAAAATAACAGAAGAGCCACTTTAAGAGAAATAACGACTAAGTGGAATGAGGCTACAGGATTATCTCTTTCCAGGGAAACTTTCAGAAAGTGGATACATAAGGGTGGCCTCAGTTTTTATAAGATAATTTTATCAATGTACATTTTTTCAATATGATAGAGATATAAAATATACAACATTTTAGGCCAAAGAAAAACCATTATTTACCCAACGTCAGAAAAAAAAACGTTTGGCTTGGTGTAAGGAACGGCGATCATGGACACACGAGCAGTGGAATTCGAATATTTATAGTGACGAGTCGAAATTTGATGTGTGTGTGGGGGAAAATCGAAAAAGAGTAATTAGAAACAAGAAAGATGCATTTCATAAGGATTGTTTAAAATGTACTGTCAAGTTTCCTTCGGGGCTTATGATATGGGGGTGTATGTTCGCAAAGGACGTAGGAAATATGCAGTTCATCAACAAGACCGTTAACGCTGTAAAATACCAAGAGAGACTAGAAAATAACCCAATTTATACTATTGAAAAATTGTAGCCAGCGGGGCCATTTATCTTCCAACCAGATGGAGCATCAAGCCATACAGATAAAACCACCCGAAAGTGGTTTGAAAACCACAACATGACCAGTGGATTGGCCTTCCAGTAGTCCAGACTTGAACGTCATCAAAACCCTTCGGCACAAAATGAAACAGAAACTGAGAAACAATCCACAGAGAACTCAGAAAGGTTTGAGGGCTAAAAGTATGGGACTCGGTGACAGTAGAAGAGTGTCAATCTCTTGTAAATTCCATGCCTAAAAGAATTCGAGCAGTAATTGCAGCAAAAGGCGAAGTTATGCCATATTAAATTGTTACTTATTATGAAATTTTATTTTGGCCGAACATTTAATTGTC
Organism: Agriotes lineatus; assembly: GCA_940337035.1. Lineage (NCBI taxonomy): Eukaryota > Metazoa > Arthropoda > Insecta > Coleoptera > Elateridae > Agriotes > Agriotes lineatus. Next base: position 12,938,951 of record OW679202.1, read on the forward strand.
GGTTTTAGTTCAATAAAATACAGGGTGTTTAAAAAATATATATAGATATATAATAAAGCGCTACAAGCCCTCGTGGCAAAGGGCTTGGTAAACTAATCTTTTCCATTGCCTTCTGTTTTCTGCCACCTCTTTTCATCTCTGCAGTCCTAATGTTCTAAGATCTTGCTCAACCTGCTCTAGCCATTTATTGCGAGGTCTCCCTCTTCTTCTTGTGTTGATGTTTTCGCTTCTCAGTACTCTCCTGGTCGTCTTCTCCTCTGGTTGACGCATTACATGACCCAACCAACGTATCCTCTGGGCTTTAATGCAGTTCGTGATGATGGGTTCTCTAAACACCTCGCATATTTCCTTGTTTGTTCGTCTAAACCATTACCCATTCACCTGCTTCCCTCCAAAAATTCTTGTTAATATACGCCTCTCCCATACTTTCATTTTTTCTTGATCCACTTTATTTAACACCCACGTTTCACAACCGTAAAGTACTGTTGGTCGAACAATTGTTTTATATATTCTCTACTATGCGATATCATTTTTGAATTAAACACTGCTCTCAAACTTGTTACACTTTTATTTGCACTATTTATCCTTGCTCTTATTTCTTCACTGTTTCCCCCATTTTCACTTATCACTGTGCCTAAGTAGCTGAATTTTTCTACTTTTTTAAAGTTGTAAGTTCTTCCTTCATTCGTTATTATCGTTAACAAGTCTTCTTCCCTTTGTTGTTGTGGTATTGGTCCCATTATCATGTATCTGGTTTTCTTTTCGTTAATGTTTAATCCCATTGTTGCAGCCGCTTTTTCCATTTTTCGTATTACATTGCTTAATTCCTCTTTCGATCTTGCAATTATCGCTACATCATCAGCATATGAAATGCACAGATGGCCTTTATTGTACGAGGGCAGTCCGATTTTAAAGGTACAGGTGGCTGTGAAACAAACACCGCAAGCGAAATATTGCCGTCATATGCATGTCTAGACAGGTTGAAGCGTGGTAGTAGAGTCTGGAGTGTTGTTGTGTGTAAGACTCAATTTAGTAGCTTACGGGAAGCAAACAAACATGGCGTGTGTAATCGCAGACTATTCCAAGTGTGAAGTGCGTGCGGTTATCCGATTTTTGCAAGCCGAAGGAGTTAACCAGAGCGAAATTCATGGCAGATTAGAGGGCGTTTATGGCCCGAAGGTCTTAAGCCGAAAAAAAGTCAGCGTTTGCTGCAAAAAATGTAAAGATGGACGAACGGACTTGATTGATGATCCGGAGAAGAACAGAGGCAGACCAAGGACCTCACACATGAATGAAAACTGCTCAATTGTTGAAGGTTTGATTAGGGAATATCGTCGCGTTAAAGTTCGTGAAATTGCGGAAATGACTGGCATTCCTAAGAGTTGTGTCCATGAAATCATATGCGACCTAAACTTTCGCAAAGTTTCGTCTCGCTGGGTGCCGAAAATGCTCTACGAGAACCACAAAACCAATCTAATGAGTGCGTCACTTCAACATCTCACCCGATACCAATGCGAAGGGAATTCTTTAATTGAAAGCATCATTACCGGAGATGAAACCTGGGTTTATGAGTTCACCCCAGAGTCGAATCAACAGTCCATGATGTGGAAACATCCAGATTCCCTAGTTCACAAAAAATTCAAAACTCAACGATCTGCCCGCAAAAACATGGCCACCGTGTTCTGAGATAGTGAAGGCCTATTGCTCTGTGAATTCCTTGAACCGCGCACAACCATTAACAGCGACAGATACTGTGAAACTCTCCAGAAATTGCATACAGCCATTAGAAGGAAAAGGCCGGGACGATTACAAGGAGTTAAACATTTGCACGATGGCGCAAGACCTCACACGTCAAATCAAACCAAGGAGTGGTTGACAAAGCGAAAGTGAGAGGTCCTCCAACATCCACCATATAGTCCCGATTTGGTCCCCTCCGATTTTTATTTATTCGGACTCCTGAAGAAATTTTTGGCGGGGAAACGCTTTGCGAATCAACAGGAATTGCGAGGCACAGTTGTGGACTACTTTAACCGACTTGACAGGCAACACTGCCGTGAAGGGATGTTCAAACTACTGTCACGCTGAGATAAATGTCTCAATCTTTATGGAGAATATGTCGAGAAATAAACAAAAGTAGGTAGTTTTTTGTAGAGTGTATTAAATATTTTCTTTAAATATACAGTGTCCTCCAAAAAGTCGGCATAATATGGAAAAAAAATTATTTTTGATTTTTCAAAAAAACTTTTTACGTCAATAATTTGTGCTTGTTTAAAAACCTATTTAGCCCCTATCATATATACCGAGTGATTTTTACTTGTTTAGAAAATGGAGTTTTTCGAAATTGTCAAAATCGAAAAAGTGCTATTTTTCGGTAATTAAGTAATATTTTAATGAGATTTTTTTAGTGTGTTATTTTTAGTTAACTAAACAATCTCAAGGCCAGAAAACCCCTAATTTTTTTAACTTTAGCTAAAAATTAATTTTTCAATTTTTTAAATATTTTTCAAAATTTCACATACAAAGACTTTATATTAAAATTCAATTTTTTTTATGTGGACACTAAAGAATTATAATTGGTGAATATAATATAAAATGTTAATTACTTTTTAGATTTTTTTATTATTTACCGAAAAGCAGTATGTTTGCATAATTTTTACGTTTTCTATGCAAGGCGCTTTTTAGGAGAAATATTTTTCAATGATAATTAATATCGATTTAAATGGCTCCAAGAAACTTCTAATCTAGCCCTGTTAATGAATTACTGTTACAAAAATCCTGTAAATGTTCCTTTACAGTTGTCTAAATAAGATTTTTTTTATCCAATTACATGTTCTAAAAAAATTCCTTCGTGTCTTGCTCCTTCGCTGTAAGTGCCCCTAACATTCCACGTTGCTATTTTGATTGTATTTCTTTTCTTACTTTCTAGTTTTTTTCGTGCCCTTGTGGTACTACTCTTACTCGTAATCTCATTCTCCATTTTCAAATTCTTTTTCGTTTCCGTTGCCAAATTCGTATCCGTTAGTCCAACCTCCTGTTGCACCGCTAGTTTTTTGGCTGATGAATAGCTATTTGTTGTTTATTGACGTTCCAATCGTACCTTATATCATTTATAATTGTCTTCTGGTAGTCCATTTTTCCTTTCTCTCTTTCCTATTTCATAATTCTCTTCAGTTCTGTTTGAATTCTTCTTTCCTCTACTGTTAAATCGTTTTCAATGAAGATGTTTGTGCTTTCTAATAAAGTTTTCCTGTCCATGATTTCTTTTTTGTCCTTCCGTGAGCTCAATTCTGCTATTAGAATTTGTTTATCGTCCTTCCCTTGGATACTATATATATGCTTTGGTGACTTTTGTCGATAATTTAAGTTTATCCGTAAATAACAGTTGCTCTACTTTTTCTTCTATCTGGTCTCCCTCTATTACCATTCCTCTTATCACCACCTTATTTCTACGCTTTTCTTTTTCCTGTTTTTCTAGTCTATCTTCAAGTACGCTAATTCTTGCTTCCATTTTCTCCGTATCCTATCTCCACTCTTCTGCTTTCTTCTCTCATTCTACCTTTGCCGCCTGGAATTCCTCTTTTACTCTCCCTAGCTCTTCCATAGTAGTAGTAGTAGTAGTAGTTGTGGGGAGACCGAAGTCTAGCAAGTAGGCCACCATAGGCCCTTTTTGCCAACCCCATGCCATCCCCTCAACCGCCTTCATTATCGTCCTCTTCGATGGGCTCTTCTCCCTGCTTAAACCTTCCTGATTTTCTAATGAAAATCAGAATATCGGTCCAGGATAGGGAATTCAACTCTTCCATTCGAAGCGTAGGTGCTCCAAAGGTTCCATACCTCAGTCGCTGGTACTCCTCGCATTTTCCCAAGTAGTGAAAGGACGTTTCCTCGTCCCTCCCACATATTGGGCAAAGGGATCTTCCTCTACTCCTATCAGTGTTAGGTGTCTCTTTAGTTTACAGTGGCCTGTCAAGATCCCTATCAAAAGATTTGTGGTTTTTCGGCTTCTTCCCATTAGCCACACCGATTTCTTTTCTCTTCCATAACATCTACGTGTTTTTTTCTGCTTCCCTTTTTAGCTCTTCCTTAACCTCGTCTAGCTTTCTCAGCACTGCCTCCAGTTTCTCTAATTCTTCTTCTCTTTTTAGAGTATCTTTTGTGGCTTCGCCCTTTTTTTGTTTTTGTGGGCTCCTTTTGAACCTTTGCACTTTTATGAAACGCTATTTGTTCTTCCTCTCACTTTTGAAACTTTTCTGGTTCTTCTAAATCAACTAATTGCCTTTTTCTTTTAATATAATCTTTATTACTCACTGTACTATGCGCTTTTTGTCTTCCTGATTTTAATTCTTTTTTGTTCATCTAACCCAGTGGTTCCCAAACTTATTTGGCTTACCGCCCCCTTTTCAGAAGGAAAATTACTCAGCGCCCCCTGGAAACCTACATTCTTTAAGCGAACAAACAGAAAGATAAGTATTGTAGTGGTAGCCCCTTGAGACTGATAATTATCTATAATAATATTTCTAGGTAGGAAATTATTTTGAAAGAATAAATTAATTCTCAATTAAAAAGTACACGGAAGGATTTATACATTAAAAGTGCAACATAAATATTTGAGATTTGTTTAATGAATGATACATTAGATACATTTACTGTTAAATTGTGAATAGTTTATTAACCCTCGTAGCCCACCTGCTTTAATATTACATACTGCCCACCCGGGGTAATTGCTGACCCCAACTTAAAATTATGCAATTCACTCTAATAAAAAGTTAGTTCTGACGTTTCAAGGTATTTATTGGTAAGTACATTTCTAAATAAACTATAACAAGTAATATAAACATTATAAAAGATAGATTATATGGTAATTTAATAAAATTAATAAAATATTAAGTTATACGCCTTTATTTTGGGTCACTGTCTTCTAACGTTAAACTTGAACATGCAAAACACAATGTGCAATTTTCAATGTGCTCCTTACATACAAAATTATTGCACATGTCACACAAAATATTTGTATTTTTATCTAGTCGTGGACAAATCTTACACCTCCCCGTTCATTTTTTGGATTCTCGACGTTCTTGTATTGCAAAAGTAAGTTACCAAACCCGGCATCTTCAACAGCTTTGCAAATTTTTCTTGTCCTGGTTTGAGGATTTTGAATTCTTCTTTTTATTTCCGGTTTTACTAGCTCCTCGCCTAGTTCTAATAAGAAACGACGTCTTCCTGTTGTATTATTGTATGTACTGACAAGCTCAGTCAAACTGTAATTGAGGGTTTATCCCAGAGAGCTATATTTATAAACACTAGCAGTACGCAGTTTTACTACGCAACTAACGTGTCACAACTTGTAGAAACGTGAACAACTGCGAGTTGGTGCTGCACATTATGCTACCTTACATAAAAACGTATTTCGGAACCTAAAAACTAAGGCTAAACCAATTAAAATTTTATCTCATGTAACCCACCTGGGGTAAAAATTGACCACAAGCGCATATTTTGCGGTATAAACATTTTTCTATAACAATTTAGCAACCAAAAATTGTATGATCCTCTCCTATGGAGTTCGATTGAAGCATATTTAAGGTTACAAGACAATAGACCAAAGATAAACATAAGAAAACTACATTCTACAGCGCGTGGGGTCAAAAAAGACCCCAGGTGGGCTACGAGGGTTAAAAAGGTTCGAGCATAAGAGTTGATTTAGTTGGGATAGTTGTTTGGTAACACCAGAGCTTAGATTTTAATTTGTAGGTATTAACTGACAATCGGAATAACTAAAGTGAAAGCAAACTCAAATGATTATCTGAAAAAGTCAATTATGAAATGTTATAATAAAATATACCATATAGAAATTTTTTATAAATTATTACTAGAGAAAATGATATTTTTAAAATAAGCAAATCTTTTCTGAATTTGTAACCTGTATTTTGTCATTTGAACAGGGAGATGGCAGGGATGAAAGTTCTGAAGCATCATCAACCTGAAATGTAGACGACTGAGGGTCAAAGTCAGTTATAATACTGACTTCAATATTTTCTGGTAAAACTTGGACAATGCCCAAATCATCTGTAATTAATTATATAACATTAGTCAATCATTATTATTAAAAAAAAAACTACTTACTCGATAACTCGATGAAGCTTGAGTTTTTGTGGAGACGATGCCGTTCTCTTAGTAGGGTATTTTCTTTTCTTTGCTAGGGTAGAAAAGAAGAAAATTGTTGGAACTGCATTATTGCTTTTAACTTTCGTAAACCATCGACGCGAGGTTTCTCCCACATTTCAGGTGCAAAATGAACCTAGTATTATGAAAAATAATTAAAACAAGGATGTAAATTCTGCTTTTATTACCCACCTCACATAAACGTGAATAATCTGTAGGCGTCCATTTATCTCTTCTCATTTTAATTACCCATTCCTTTCTTCTTGTGAGATCTCTAGAAAACGCTTTCATTAAAAATCCTTTTTAGCCGAATTGCTGCAATTTACTGCAGCACAACTAGGCATGGTAGCTATACTAACCTAAAAATATAGTATTATTAATAAGGTATAAAGAATAAAGTAATTGAATTTAATGTGGTCACAGATGTATTATTATGTATCACAGCAGAGAAATGTTATGAATTAATATCTGGGATTTTATTCTGAATACATAACATTGAGAAAAATCAACATTACAGACGAAGAAACACTATCAAAATAATTGTACCTTCAGTTCATCTGCCCAACGGAATGAAAATTGGTAAGTACACCAAAAACACTAATTCACTTAAAAAAATCTGGTGTGATACACGCACACAACTTCATTTTACTGTGATCTTTAATTAGGCAAAAATTTGATTTTGAATCTTTAAGCATTTGCCAAAAATTTTCAAAAATCACAAATTCTACAGAAACCGTACAAAATAGAGCATTAGTTGAAGAAACAAATTTTCTCCAAAATTTTAAGCTGAATTCAAAAATGTAATAATATACCGGGTGTTCTATTTAAAATACGGGTTAATAAAAAAACAAAAAAAATCGAAACCATTTTAGAGGCATTCAATTTGAAAATCACCTATCTCACATCAATACACATTAAAAATGTAATAAAAATGTAAAGTTTGAAAAAAATCGTTACAGCCGTTTTTGAAAAAAAATAAAGATCACAAGAGTAAACACCATACTTCCGGTTATGAGATTTTCTTCAAAAGCTTGCTATCGCATCTACATAGTACACAAAACTAATATCTGAAGTTTCAACGTCATACCTCTTTTCGTTTTTGAGATATTCTGTTCACACACAGACAGACAGACACACAGACAAACCAATAAACATAAATATATTTTTTGGGTTCAGGGAATTCTAAAACGTGAAGATCTGTTGAAAACTCAATTTCGAATTTTTAGAGTGAATCCAATCCTCCGAAGTTAGCTAGCAAACTTTGTAACAGTACATCGTAACGTAGTTGGGGCAACCGATCCTTGTATTTTCCCGATTTATATCGTTTTATCGTGTAACGAACGGTTTAATGTCATAGAGTTGATTCTTGCTGTAACAAACTGGCCTTGAATGTCGTAATATCGAGAAAACCCGATATCTGTAATGCTTTTATTCCATGTGTTTGCGCCTCTCTTAGTAAGTTGCAATCACTTAATAACTCCACCCCCATATAGTTAAAACTCATTACCTACTGCATACTTGTATTTTCCAATTGTAGTTTACAACCCAGCTGTTCTTTGGATACTACTAAACTTTTTGTTTTTCCATTTTGTATTGTTTTGCAATTGTATTAAATTTGTGTAGTAAGTTTTGGGGATCATTTTCATTTCTTTTTTTTTTCGACTGGTTCTTTTTATTTCATTTTCATTTTTATTTATCCTATATCGCCCAACTTCGTTTGATGACTTTATCGTTGATATCGCTTATCGAAGTGTCATGTGCACTTATTACCTTATCCTTTTCGTTTGTTGACGTAACGTTTTCGTTTACAGTGTAATAGTAATTGGTGGCGAATCAGTTTTACTTGTATTATTTTATTGATTGACATATTTATTGGAGATTTATTTTCGCTTAACGTATTCGTTTGAGGACTCAATGTTGTTATTTATCGTGTTCTTTTTGAACAATTTTATTGAAGACTTTCGAGCTTCGTGCGACGACAGTGATCAGGCTGTTCACATGAGGTTCCTTTTGAAGATAACATTTTGACATTAGTTGGAGACTTTCCGGAGTTTTCTTTTGGTGATTGGTGTCAGAGTCATCTACGAACTCACGCTTAAGGGATTTATAGATGTTTTGGCTTTTGGCATCGTCAGCGATTGAGAATTTCGGTGGACTGAGTTTTCATTTTGCAATGACCATTTTTAAATTTTAACAGTTTCTGTCGCAAGCCTTGGTTGTTCATTCTCTTCCTGCTGGTGTTTATATGTTCTGTGGCAGTTAGACAATGCTCCGATCTGATGACGCTCAGCGTGCCCTTTCCAGGTAGCCTTTGGGTGAGATTATGGACTTTTTTTCTCATACCCTTCCCGAGTTCCATTGGTCGGTTGGACGAAACTCTTCTCGGGCATAAGACCTCCCAGAGTTGACAAGCCCGTGTTAGAGACTTTTCTTTTCCCGGGTATGACTTTTTTGTAGTTTAAGTTACATGTAGGATAGGTTTAGTTAGCGTTAGTTGGGTTAGTTTTTTTTTCGTCGAATAGTACGTAGGATTACGTTTTATTTGATTTTGAAAAACGCCTAGCACGTCAAACTGGTTGTACCAATCAACCCAACAGGGTTTTAACCTTCTCTTGGTCTATCTTTACCTTTATTTTCTTCTTTCAGTTCTATCAACCATGTCCCGACGACAACTACCCAATCCCTTTGCTACTTTTTCCTTCTCCTTCTAAAACGGTGCTGTTAGTCACCCATCGCGGGTCCGTTGTTAAAGTCAAGTAGGTGCTATGTCTATTTCTGGCATGGTCCGGATTTTGAGGTAGAGGGGTGCAGTCAAGCCTAACGGCGAAACTGTCGATGTTTTTATGTCCCGAGGGGCCGAGCCTTTTCGACACCGTTGAGTTTAGTGGACCCCTGGCAGAGTATCATTCATGTGGGACACCATGTTTTACTATCGCCCGTTTCCCTAGCCCGGGGAATGAGTGCTAGGCTTAACCGAACAGCCAGGTCCGAAAGAATTTCCGTATTGCCACCGACATATTAGGTCTTTTTTCTTCCTCTTCTCTCTTCCCATTTTTCGTACCACTCTATGTGGTGGCATAGCGCGTAATTCCTTTGGGGGTGTACTTTATCCTTGTCGATTGTTGTTTGGCTTTCTTCTCGGTCGGAATTCTGCTGTTGTGGGAGTAATGTAATGTATGGATCACGTGAAGTGCGACGCACCCTCTACAGTGGTTTCTTGCTGAGTTTATGGATTCATAAGTTTACATGCCGACCAGGCTTTTTGTTTTATCATAAGCATTTAGTTACGTTGACTGTACTTTTGCCCCTTGACATGTGGCGTAACTTTGTGCAATAGGCGAAGGCAAACGTAGCGTATGGGAGTGGAAAAGCAATGGGCAAGTGACGTATCGATGCCGTTGAAATCAATGCGCGCTTGGAATTAAGTCATCTTCGAGCTTTCAGGCAGTTAAGAGTTGAATTATCGAACGCTCTTGCGGCCCAGGGGACGCTCATCGACTTCAGGGTAGCTCTCCTGTGTTTTACCGGTAGTTCCTATTTGTGCTGCACTGTGCTTGTAATCTGTGTGGCAATTTCTGCCTTTTTCGTCGAAACGAGTGTTCATTTTGCCGAGGCTTGAGTATACGTGAGACGCTAAGAAAGTTATAGCCGCCGAAAGTTCTTATCGGGGGTTTTTCAAGCCCTAATTGACGCTTATGCGGATCTTATTCAGGACTTTCACCTGTGCCAGCAGCTTATTCTCAAGAAAGTTTGCTTATCAGAAATTGCAAGTTGTTCGTGTTCCATCAGCTCGTTAGGAGATTTACAGCATTCGCCCCTTGGCAAATGACAACACTCCGTCCGTTGAGGCTTTTTTCCCGCATCGAACCAACATTTTGGACAGTTACAGTGTGCACCGGCAGCATCAGCAAATTCGTTGAACATATGATAGTAGCTCCTGAACCCCTACAAAAACTGTATGTATGTTTACTGTATGTTTTTGTTAATTTTAAAGCATTTTAGCAGTGAAATGATCATTGAATTGACAAAGTGACGTCTTTTTAAGAACCTTATTTGTTGCCATAAAATTGATTAAGAATTCAAGTAGTTGCTACCATCATTGAGTCAGTTTTCACCATTTATAGTCAAGATTTACAGTTTATAACCAGTTTGTTAATATTAAGTAAGAATACTAACCTCTTTCGTTCCATTCAATTTTTTTGTAATATTTACATGCATGTTTGCAAAGTAGTTGTACGTTTTGATTGCAATTAGGATGTTGCATGCGATTTTATTATGTGATGTTTTTTTGTATGGGGGTTAAGCAGCCGTAAAAGAATTCAATAAAGGTAGGTTCACCAAAGCTGTACGCTGACCGTGGCCCGAGCATTGCCAAAGTCGAACTTGAAAGGGATATTCACATTTCCACTTTCAATAGACCTTCCTGTACTGACTGATTTAAAAAGTGGTGACGTCTAAGGCAATTAACATCTGTATTCAATTAACAGGTTATTGCCCTAATTATTAGTATCGTAACGTAGTTGGGGCAACCCATCCTTGTATTTTCCCGATTTATGTCGTTTTATCGTGTAACGAACTATTTAGTGTCATAGAGTTGAATTCTTGCTGTAATAAACTGGCTTTAAATGCAATATTGAGTTTAGACTGTAACACGCCTTTTATCTTTTCATCGATTTCATAGTTGATCCTCCTTTTGTGTTTCACTTCTGCTGTTCTAATTGAACCTAGCATTATTACTTCCCTCGTTTGAAAGACGAAGTATTGTAATAGGTAGTGAAAAAATCACCTTCCGAGATTTCTTCAGATCTACACCTTTCAGGGACCCTAGATGACAAAAAACATGTTTTCTCAAATCTGTCTATTTGCCTATCCATCTGTCTGCCCGTCTGTTGACACTGTAGTTCAAAATCTACTTGTTTGAGGAACACAAGATTTTGCATGCAGATTAGATTTTTACTTGGCAAAACCGAGTATACTTTCGGTCAAATATATATAGGGTGAGCACATAATTTTTTTTTTATATTTTTACTTTAACTCAAGAACTAAGAGTTAAATAAAAGTAATATTTTGCCCATACCTTAGGTTTTCACCCTCGACGAAGATAGTCATATTTCGAACCCTACAGATACCGGGTGAGCACCTTGCATCGATCCTGTCATCACCGCGTCCTTTATACCGCTGTTGTAAGCGAGTATAATACGTGAGCTCCAGTGGTCGTGAAGTGAAAGCATCTGGCTAACAATCAGGATCTGCGTCGAAGCGCAAGTTCGAATCCCACCACTTACAGAGTTTTTTTAATTTGCAAATTGATGTAATGCGCGTTACATCAACTTGCAAATTAAAAAAACTTATCTACTAAGTGTTTCTTTTTATTGGTTCAATATTATTAGCCACGTTATATTTGTACTTAATGTGTGATCGCACTTGCCAGGGAAGTATCATGTAAACTCATTTAGAGATTTTCATTGAGTGTTCTAGTCCACTGCATTTAGTCAAAAATATGTCCAAACTACGGAATAATTCATATTGAAGCAAATAAGATCAATTTAGGTGTGTTTCGGTGTCCTGAATAGAAGTAGCAAAAGTCCTGAGGATGGGGTTGTACGCTTAACATTTAGCAACGCTGTAATGGGCTGAAATAGGAATAAACATAATTGTTCGCAAATTTCTCGGTATGTATCGACTCTACGATAAAAATACATCTGAGCAAAAATAAAGGTAAGGAAATTCTCTACAAAAAATATAGAGGGTAATTTTTTCGCATAGGCGATCGTTTTTGTCAAAAAATCAAGTGAAAGGTCATACTCAAAGAAAATATTTCATTTGTAACCGTTTTATCACATGGGCGCATAAAATATTTGAAAAAAACCATTATTCTATTGCAAGTAGGTACGGTGAGATCATTTAAAAACGGGACAGAGAGTGCCATGGAATTTCTGTTTTAGAGTCAGACTTTGGTTAACAGCCATTTGTTAATTTATTAAGTTAACCTCAAACAAAACAAGCTTTATTAAACGTCAAAAATTACAGTAAATGTTGAAAGAGAGTGCGTTGGAATTTCTGTCTTTTCTCTGTCCCGGATTTAAATGATGTCACAGTACAAACAAACAAATGTCATATCTGTATGAGAACGTCAAACCTGCTACAAAGACTTTATTATTTTCAATGTGATTGTACGCATAATGAGTGGAAATTGTGTTATATGTGATAAATCGCTCGACGAAACACCTACCGCCAAAGTTGATCGTGGATTGGATAAGTTAATTAGTGCCAGTGTTGAGAGAGGTGATGTAAAACACAAACAATTGGTCAAACTAAACTCAATCACGATTCATGTTCTGTGCCGTAAAGACTACATCCATGAAATATCAAGGGGGTCAAGAGAAAACGTGAAAGTTCAGAACTCCCTGGTTCGTCGATTCCTTTAAAACAACGAATGACATCCATCCAACCGCATTTCGAATTTAAAACCTATTGTTTTATTTGTGGAAATGTGGCCGACGAAGAAACCGAGAAAAAAACGGAAAGACCAACGTAGAAGAATACAGCATGTTACAACCCTCAGTTTCAAAGACAATATTTTGACACTAGCTAACAAAAGGGGCGATGATTTGGCAAAAACTGTTGAAAAAGTATAATGTTTGATACAGATTTAGTTGCAACTGAAGCTAAATACCATGCTTGTTTTAGCAGTTTTAACTTGCCAGTGTCGGAGAAGAATAAGGTAGGTCGTCCCGGTTCTGAATATCTTCTGACAGCAATGGAAGAAATTTTTTGTTTTATCGAAAACAATGAAGACTCTCAATTTACATTGACTGAATTCAAAGGAGTACTGACTGATTACACACCTGATGACAAAACTATTAAAACAAAACTTGAAGAGAGGTATGGAGGCAAAATTGTTATAACCTCTAAAAAAACAGGATTTACGATCATTTCATTTCGAGAGACTCATCTAAATATTTTGAATCAGGCGTGGTACAATAAAAAAGATAGTTGTCCCGAGGCTGAACGCCGTAGAATTATCGGTACTTCTGCAGAAATTTTACGTCAGGATATACGAACTGAAATTTGTGAAACTAATTTTTATCCACCTCTTTGTTCGACAACGTCAATAAATCTATTCCTGATTGATTGATTTTTTTGTGGAAGAGCTGCTAAAAACCAGAAAAGGAAAATCAAAGCAGCTAAAAAGAGTATGCACTACTGTATGCCATATAATTATGGCTGCACTTCGTCCTCGATCTTTTCAATCTCCTCTGCAGCTTGGATTAGCTGTTCATTTTCACCGACAATATGCGTCACAACATTTAGTCGATATTTTGTCAAGCTTGGGTATATGTTCATCATATAAAGAAACATTATTGTACGAAGCTTCAAGTCTGTTCGATCCTCAGCCTTCAACTTTGCCTCCAGAAGAGGGATGTTTCGTGCAGTATGTTTGTGATAATGCAGATCACAATATCAATACTCTCGATGGTTTTAACACATTTCATTCCATCGGAATGATTAAAATAATTACTCCACACGACAAAATTGTCGACGATAAGGAAATGGTCAGATTATCGAAAATTCCGACTGAAAACGAAATTATTAATGTTGCTTGTATTCCTCTTAAAGTTTATGACAATCGTGGTGAGCAGGGATTAAAAAAAATAATCGTAAAAAAACTGGATTGTAATGAAGTAAAAACAACAGCAATGCTCCGAAACTCTGATATATTGTGGATGTATGCCAGGTGGCAAAATTTATCTAACATACCAGGCTGGAGTGGGTTTATGGAAAACTTAACGAAGGAACAAACATACACCAAGTCACGGATACTTTTTTTACCATTCATTAATGAACCAGCAAGCAATTACAGTACCATTTATACGACTTTACACTATATTCTCAACGATGGAAATAAGCACGGCCATACAACGTGTGTCGTTACATTTGACCAACCACTCTACTTCAAGGCAAAAGAAATTGTCGCAACAGCAAATGACAGTTCTCCGTTGACAAAGATAATCGTTAGACTTGGAGGCTTTCATTTACTCATGTCGTACTTTGGATCACTTGGGTACATAATGGCTGGCAGCGGCCTGAAGGAAGTAATGAGCATTATTTTTGCTCCGAATTCCGTAGACAAAATGTTGGGTCATGCGTATTCCAGAACTGTCACACTTTGCTCCAAGTTGCTCTGTCCAGAATTATTTTTGATGAAATAACGTTAGATGACGAAAGAAATTAACAATTGAAACTTTATCTCGATAATTTAGACGGAAAATCATTCGAAGATGTTGAAGCATCGAACGTCATCGAAGAAGTAAAATGGTTATTTGCTGAAAAAATTGCTGAAATGAAAAACAGAGGGCCCACTGCACAACTATGGGTGCAATACTTCGAAATGATTACCATCGCAAAAGAATTCTTATATATGAGCGGAAAGGATGGAAAGTGGGAAAAACATTTGGCCTGTGTAAAACAAATGATTCCGTATTTTCATGCGGCTGGGCATTTTCTCTACGCAAAATATGCACATTTATATGTGCAAGAGATGGAAGGTCTAGAAAATTCACTGGACAATGCAGCTTTTCAGAAGTTCACCAACGACTTTTTCTCAGTTAAGCGCTCTGATAAATATTTCTGTGGAACATCTACTGATATGATAATTGAGCAATCTTTGATGAAATCGTCGAAATCAAAAGGAGGTTTTACACGTGGGAGGAGTACAAATGAAAGTGTCGTTAATAAATGGGTGTTCGGTTTACTGACTGCTAGTAACATCAGCGAAGGACTCGCTAACTTTTGTGGGATTTCTTTCACTCTGGAGAACAGCATGTTGATGCTCGTGAATCTCGTATAAAGAGAGACATTGAAGATATTCAAAAACTAACAGATTGGTTCAATTCTCACAATCCTTTCCCAATTTTACAAAAAGTTATGTCGATTGCAACAGGGGTACTGGTGATGAAAAACTTAACTGTCACAATGCTTATAAGATTGGAACTACTGCAATGGAGAAAAAAATTGGAAACAATTTCTATAATATTAAATTCTCACGTGCCGACAGAGTGCTTCCACTATTAACCGCCAACAGCAATCTCAAAGTCCATGATACAACAGTGCCCATTGATCACTCTTATTGTTCAGAGAATTAGTGTCATGAAAAGAACAAATGAAGAGCTTCGCACCTATTTGGAGTATGAATTGGCTCCATTTCCGTGTCACTCTTTGATGAAGCTGGTATGCGAAAAACCGACAAGTCAGCTTTCTATAACAATTTCCTGCCATTAGAACTTGCACCAGATTTGGATAATGTCACTTATGTAATCGATGGAGGATTTCTTTTGCACCGCGTTATATGGCATCAGAAGAAACTTATGTGCTATTTGCCAAGCACATGTTAATTATGTACAAAAGCATTTTGGTTCAAACTCCATTATTGTTTTCGATGGCTATGAAAATAGTAGGTATTCTATGAAAGAGTAATATTTGTTGCAGGAATAAAGGCGCTAAATCAGACACTATTCGTGAATCACCCTGTATAAGTATTACAGTCGTGGAGTAGGCCCACAGGGGATACCACATGAAAAAAAAAACGCGCCTAGTACTCAACAAGGGTGGTGTGGAATAGAGTACTTGAATTACCTAAAATATCACATAAGTTCTAATTCAATCCAGGATTTTGACAAAAACGATCGCCTATACGAAAAAATGACCCTCTATCTTTTTTGTAGAAATTTTTCTTACCTTATTTTTGTTCTAATGTATTTTTATCGTAGAGTCGATAGATACCGAGATATTCGTGAAAAATTATTTTTGCGCCCAATTTCAGGCCATTACAGCGTTGCCAAATTTTAAGCGTACAACCCCATCCTCGGACTTTTGCTACTTCTATTCAAGACACCGAAACACACCTAAATTGACCTTATTTGCAGTATGAATTATTACATAGTTTCTGCCTAAATGTAGTGGACTATCATGTCTCCATTGCATAAGTCGCAACAGGTCTTATCAGTATCTTATACATCCTGATTGAGTTTTGTAAAAATAACTATAATAATCAAAATGTTTCATTTTCATGTCGTCATTCACTTATAAAATATTGTTGCGGTCTTTTATTTGTTAAATGCAGGACAATGATTTTTCCCCTTTTACGCCGATATATGTATAATTGAAAAACTAATAATTGTTTGTTTAATTATATAGGAAAAAGTGGTAGTGGAGCTCAAGGAAGTGCTGGGAGACTCAAAAGAAAACCCATCCTACCAAACACTTCAAGACTTAAAATATTTAGATAGGGTGTTGAAGGAATCTCTGCGTGTTTATCCAAGCGTACCATTCATCTCAAGGGTAACAAGTGAAGATGTACATACTCCTTCAGGATATATTATACCTAAAGGTACTTATGTGAATGTACCAATTTATGATCTTCATCACAATCCAGAATATTTTCCTGAACCATGGAAGTTTGATCCAGACCGATTTTTACCTGAAAATACGCAAAATCGCCATCCATTTTGTTACATTCCGTTTAGTGCTGGTCCACGAAATTGCATAGGTAGCTAACAGCTTTACTTGTTGCTATGGCTGTTTTAATTTATTTTCTTTCAGGACAAAAGTTTGCATTTTTAGAACTAAAAATCGTGATTGCTAAAATTCTGATGAATTTCTGTCTGCATGCTGTCGACAGATCTAAGGACATCACATTTATGGTCGACTTGGTACTACGAACTACTGATGGAGTTAAAATTAAAATTCAGTCACGCAATTAATAAATTATACAAAACTTGCATGGAATCAGTTTTTTTTTTAAAACTTAACCAGATATTGATTCTAATAAGTCAAATATGTGCTTTGGCCATTACACATTTCTGTTCTATTTTAATAAAAATGTATGCTGATGAAGCATTGTTTCAAAATGCGATTAAGTTTTAATTTTAAATACATAAGAAATATTTATAATCTAGAATTCATTTATTAGAAAAGTGTACTGATATGTAGCATCTACCTAATATTCAGTCTTTATTCTGGTATGTTCTTGAAATATTAAAAGTTATTCAAAAAATATATGTCAAATCTTAAGAATATTTAGTTTTACCAACTCTCTTTAACTATCAAATATATTTTTAAACTATAATGGTCTAACTCTTTCAATGCACAATCTAAACAGAAAACTTTTGCGATTGATAAGCCTGTTTTCACATCGAGACATCGATTGGAATCATGTTATATATAGCACTTATATACTCTTTAATTTAATCTAATACATATTAATCTAGTACACTATGGAATTTTTATAAGAGACCAAATAAAATAATATTTATTACAACAGCATGAATTATTTGTATGCACATATGTCGATAAAATTTGAACAACAAACATAGGTTAATAAATTATGTTCTATAACAAAGCTTCATTTTAATTTGTGCCAACCAATATTTAATTTTCTTGTAAAAAGTTTAGCGATTCCAATGCCATAAAATATTGTCTTCATAATCAATTACTGCGTATGTGTGATCTAGTTGTCGCAAGCTCATACTAAATTACTCGGAGGACCTTTAATTGTAGAAAAACTTAAAGTATATTTAGTTAGTTATTTCAACCAAACAGGAAGATTCTTAGTAACATGGTTGATATTAATATATAATATGTATACCAACAGCTGCAACACTATACACTGTGTCCACATTTCGATGCTCACCATTGGTATCTCGGTTATTGGAAGACATAGAGCAACGGTTAAATGGGAAATGTTTTGCAGAATTCAATACTCGCGACAAATATCATTCCAAAATCGCCTTAACTTTTTGAAATTTTGAGATAATTTGAGAAAACCAAAATTTGCCGATATCAATCTTCCTCAATAACTCGATAACACCTATTGTGACTTCTTCCAAAGTGTTACATTGTTGAGACACTTTTTTAAGACCTAAATTAATCTCTAATATGAAATTAGTAGGCTATGATATTAAACAACAATAAGAAATGAAAGCGAAAAGATATGCTAAGTAATACTGTCAAATAACGAAACAATACCGGAAAGCCAAGAACCACACAGGACAATTTTTAGAAGGATAATTAGCAATTTACTAAACTTTGGAGGCTTCAAACAAAACAGCGCCACATAACTCCGAAGTTAACAATGCTGATAGGTCGAAATAATACTATTTTGCAAAATGTTACGAACAATCCAAGCATATCATTTCTCCGAATAGTTTGAGAAACTGGAAGTTCAAAATCCACTGTTTACAAAATGTTTAAACGATAATGAAGATTACAGTTTAGCAGGTGGTACCTACAAAAATGTGAAGATGGTGCTAATTTTACTAGGAAAATACTGTGTACAGATGAAACACAGTTTACCAATTGTGGCGTGTTCAGTAGGCGTAACTATCATCATTGGTCTACTGGAAAATCCACATTTGGTAAATCAAAGAAGATTTCAAGTTCGATTTGGTTTTAATCCCTGGTGCTGTTTAATTGGTATGAAATTTTGTTTAATTTTTGTTTGTTTTTTGAGCTTCTTTTCGTTTTAGATAATCACTTAATAGGTCCTATCATGTTTGATTACAATTTCATTGCTAACAAATATTTGGAGCTACTAACAAAAGCGATAATGCCTGCTTTGAGATAAATTATAAATCTTAACAACGTGCAAACCATTTGGTTCTAGCAGGATGGTTTTCCGGCCCATAACAGCTGAGACGTGCAACATTGTGCTTCCGAGAAACATGATGGGAACTGTGCGGGAGAAAGTCAGTGTGTGAATTGTATCAGTGCAAACCAAAAATTTAACACTAGGGTAAATACAAAACATGCAGTTTTCGACAGAAATTGTGAGGTTTTTAAAAGGGAACTGGTGAGAGCTAAAGATAGGTTATTGTTTGACTCAAGCATATAGCAACAAAGTTAAAGTCTTCTTGCTAAATGCTAGGAGTGTATTGGCCAATAGAGATGAAATTAGCAATTTTATAAAATTGGAAAACCCATTAGTTGTGTGTCTGACAGAGTCAAGGTTAACAAACAGCATTGAGGATTTTGAGGTATGTGTAAATAAATATCGATTAATCAGAACAGATTCAATAAGTAGATATACGGGAGGGGTAATGATCTATGTCAGATCTGATGTAGCCTTTAAGGTGAAAAGTGAATGTATATTACAAATGAATTACTGGTTTTTAATGATTGAAGTTACAATTGGATGTGAACTATATAATTTGGGATGTTTATATCATTCTCCTAGCGCATCACATACAGATTTTTTAAATTTTTTTGAAGAGTGGTTGGAAAATTTTGTGGTAAGTTGTACTAAAAATATTATAATAATGGGTGATTTTAACCTTAATTGGAAAAGAATTGATTGTGTATATACAAACAGGTTGAAACGAATAATAAATGATAGTGGGCTCATACAGCTTATTAATGACAGTACACATATCACTGATAGGAGTAGTTCTATTATAGATTTAGTATTAAGCAATAATCGTAAGTTATTGAAATGTGAAGTATTGGACGAACCAATTATTACTGATCATATGATAATTAGTTTGGAAATAAATGTAACTAAAAAATTAAGTAAGTGCGTAATGAGGGAAAACAATTATGATCCGCAGCAATTAAAGGAAGCACTTAGGAATGTTCCTTATAATTTTAGGGAAAGAAATTTAGATCAGAAGTATGACAACCTACATAGAAATATTACTAATGTTATAGACTATTTTATGCCAAAGAAAGAGGTAGTAGTTAGGGATTGTGGTACAAAGTCATGGTTCAATAATAATGTTTTAAGTGCAATAAAAATAAGAGACTTGAATTATAAAAAGTTCCTGTTAACTAGAGATAAGCATGACTGGGAAATGTACAAAACTGCTAGGAATAGGACTGTAACCATTATTCGACAGGAAAAGAAATTATATTATGAACTAAATGTTGATGAGTGCAAAAGTGAGCCAAATCGTATATGGAAGACTTTAAAAAAGATAGTCTCAACGTCAGAAGTCGAAAATTATATCGGGATCAAGTTTGGTTCGCAGGTAATTATGGATAACTCTATTGCAGCACATAAGTTTAATGAATTCTATATTGAAAGCACTAACGAAATAATTAATACAATAGGGAAAGTGCAAAAATGTTATACTGTTAATAATTGCCATAGTAGTTTTAATGAATTTAAACTCATAATACAAGAGGATCTACATAAACTGGTTTTCTCCTTAAAAAAAACAAAAACAGCCCAGATGAAATTCATATTGCGTTCATAAAAGAGAATTATGTAGAGTTGAAAGATATACTAATTAATCTCATTAATTCATCGCTAGAGCAGGGGGTAGTGCCTAAAGCCTTGAAAACATCAACAATAGTACCTATACGAAAGATTGCTAATACCAAAGAGCATAATTCTTTGCTAATACGGTGAAAGCAGAAGAATTTTGGCCTATAAACATGTTAGCAGCTACAGAGAAAAACTAGAGAGAGTGGTACACCTTCAGTTAACTGATTACATTCAAAATAACAATATTTTAACAGAACATCAATCAGGTTTTAGGGAGGGTTTTAGTTGTGAAATGGCATTTCAATATATACGAAACGATTGGAAAAACGCAATAGATCAAAATTTAATAGTATTAGTTGTCTACTTAACTGATTACATTCAAAATAACAATATTTTAACAGAACATCAATCAGGTTTTAGGGAGGGTTTTAGTTGTGAAATGGCATTTCAATATATACGAAACGATTGGAAAAACGCAATAGATCAAAATTTAATAGTATTAGTTGTCTACTTAGATCTTAAAAGAGCTTTTGAAACGGTAAATAGAGTCAAGTTAATAAAGAAGTTACAACAATATGGTTTTGGTGGTACGGTTGTTACATGGATTAAAAATTATTTAATTGAACGCAAACAAAAAGTCAAGTGCAATATGGAGGAATCGAGCAAACTTACAGTAGAAAGAGGTGTACCCCAGGGAAGTGTACTGGGTCCGATGTTATTTATCTTGTATATAAATGATTTGGCGGCTATAGTAAAATCGTGTAAAATACATATGTTTGCAGATGATACCATTATACAGTGTGTCCAAGATAAGGAGGGCCAGTATGGGGATCTCGGTAATGGTAAGAGATACAAATTTGGTTAAATGGGAAGAAAGTTGCGCAATTAAAGGACTAAAAAAATGACGTCTAGAAATCCTTGATATGATTTTTCGTTTTTGAATTATCTCAAAAAAACCGAATTTTTGGATTTTCTTTTTTATTTTTTTCTGGCGTTAATATTAAAGTTAGAGCGAAACTGATTAAACTTCTTTATAGCAACTTTTAGTGGACTTAATGATTACGTTATCAATTTTTTTATCCGACGTTTCGTCTTCGAGAAACCATCATTAATTTCATTTTTTTAAATACGGTCCTGGTTTTTTTATGCCAAATTTGCAAAGCCCTTGTTACTCTGAATTCAACAATGTACCACATACTATGATTTAATTACGTTTCGAGCTTTTTTCTGATCATCATCAGAAAATTTTTTAGATACGGACCTGCATTTCTCATAATTTTGTAAAAATAAGTTCATACAGTAAGATAGGCGTTTTTAGATGCCGTTAAAATATTAAAATGCACATCATAATGTCATAATTCTGATACATTAATTTAATAAGCAACCAATAACTACGTATTAACAATAAACAAAAAAGAAATGAACAAAAGAGAGACAGAAAGAATAACAAAACGAACATCGAAACCATTTAATAGGTATTAAATTTACAGAAGGTATTCAAAAAGGTTGCCATCATTCTCCATGCATAAATAACATCTAACTGTAGAATCTAAAACATTATTCAGCAATACTGGCGTTATACTTTGAAAGGCTTCAAGAACCAATCTTCTAAGTTCTTCTTCTATTTCAAAACGTTAAATACCTATTAGATTGTTTCAAGGCTCGTTTTCTCATTCTTTCTGCCTATCTTTTGTTCATTTATTTGTTGTTTATTGTTAATAGTTATTGGTTGCTTATTAAATTAATGTATCAGAATTATGACATTATGATGTGCATTTTAATATTTTAACGGCATCTAAAAACGCCTATCTTACTGTATGAACTTATTTTTACAAAATTATGATAAATGCAGGTCCGTATCTAAAAAATTTTCTGATGATGATCAGAAAAAAGCTCGAAACGTAATTAAATCATAATATGTGCTACATTGTTGCATTCAGAATAACAAGGGCTTTGCAAATTTGGCATCAAAAAACCAGGACCGTATTTAAAAAAATGAAGTTGATGATGGTTTCTCGAAGACGAAACGTCGGATAAAAAAATTGATAACGTAATCATTAAGTGCACTGAAAGTTGCTATAAAGAAGTTTAACCAGTTTGGCTCTAACTTTAATATGAACGCCAGAAAAAAATAAAAAATAAAATCCAAAATTCGGTTTTTTTGAGATAAATCAAAAACGAAAAATCATATCAAGGATTTCTAGACGTCATTTTTTTAGTCCTTTAATTGGGCAACTTTCTTCCCATTTAACCAAATTTGTATCTCTTACAATTACCGAGATCCCCATACTGGCCCTCCTTATCTTGGACACACTGTATATATAAGCGGAAAAAATCTCGTGGAAATGCTAAAAACATTAAATAGGGAGCTAACGGAGGTAAAAGACTGGTTATGTGATAATGAGCTTAAACTTAACGTTGACAAAAGTAAAGCAATGGTAGTAGCCACCCAGAAAAGGTATGAAATGTATGATAAAGCGATCATTAATGTAACAATAGATGGTACAAAATTGGAATTAGTAGATACATATAAGTACCTGGGATTTGTAGTGGATAGAGAGTTAAAATTTAAGGATCATATAAATTATATTTGCAAGAAAATTGCTAAAAAGATAGGAGTCTTAAGTAGGTGCAGCAGCTATTTATCAGTAGATGCGCGAAAAACAGTTTTTAATACAATAATTCTCCCCCATTTCCTATACGGAGCAACAATTACTTATACAGCACAGGAACAGGACTTAATAAGATTACAAAAATTACAGAATAAAGCCATGCGAATAATTTTGACTTGTAATAGATACACCAGTATTAGAGATATGTTGCAGAAGTTGGATTGGGTAGATGTAAGGACACTAGCTAACATTTATACTTTGGTTTTTGTACAAAAAATAAAAATGGGCGAGGTTCCACAATACCTTACAGAACTCATAACTGGTTTTAATGAGGTACATAGTTATGAAACTAGACATAAGAGAGATTTTATGCTTAGTTACAAGAGCAAAAGTCTCACACAAAATTCAGTATTTTTCAAAGGAATAGTAGATTACAATAGGTTACCAGAACATATTAAGCAAACCAAGAAAATACAGCACTTTAAGAGTCAGCTTAATCAATTGTTTAAGAGCTAATATTATAATATGTACATTAATTTGTTTACTGTTTTTGTTGGTAATTGTAAGAAAGTATATATGTAGTATATAATATAGTAATAGTAATTATTAGTAACATATATTAATATTTTTCTTAATAATAGATTTAAGTTCCTTGAGGATTATTAAGTAAGTTGGTATTCTTATGCAGATTTATATATATAAATTAATGTTTAGCTATGGAAGGTGTTTTATGTATAGCTTATGGGCTAAATAAACGCATTATTATTATTATTTTTTGAGAGAAAACTTTAATGAGAGAGTGCTTTCAAATAATGGACCAGTGAAATAGCCTGCAAGATCATCTGACCCTACCCCCCGTGACTTTTATTTCTGGGGTACCACTAAAAACGAAGTGTTTAATATTGAACCGCCAGCAACTGGGGAAATTCTAGAACAAAGAGTGCTGGATGAGCTAAGATCATTAAACGAAAACACACTCCGTAGAGTTTGTAACTCTGTTAGAATAAGGTGTTAAACGTGTGTGGAACAGAATGGTCGTCATAATGAACAGTTTCTTTAAGTGAATCTGAACTTTTAGTACTCTTTCTTTACTTTTACTTTTATGACCTTTCTTCTCATTTCGTTATTTTACAGCATTACTTAGCATACCTTTTCGCTTTCATTTCTCATTGTTTAATTTCATAGCCTACTAATTTCATATTAGAGAGTAATTTATGTTTTTGTTAATATCTCCCCTACAAATAAAAATTTTTCAGCTATGTTATACATCGTTGAAAAGCTCTTTTTAAAGGTATCTAACTAACCAAAAATCCAATATGGCTGCCATATGAAAAGCAACAGATAGCACTAATAACTTGAAAACAATGACAATCGGGAGTTTCTGTTTACATAAAACAATTGTCTTAAAAAAGTGTGTGAACATTGTTAACCTTTAGAAGAGGTCACATTAGGTGTTATCGAGTTATTGAGAAATATTGAAATCTGGAAATTTTGGTTTTTTCATATTACTTTAAAATTTTAAAAAGTTAGGGAGAATTTGAAATGAGATTTGTTACAAGTATTAAATTCTGCAAAACATTCCCCATTTAACCGTTGCTCTATGTCTTCTAATGACAGAGATACTAATGGTGAGCATCGAAATGTGGACACAGTGTATAGTGCTGACTGGTGGCCCACCCATGTTCTCTCTATCTTTTATCTTCGACATTCGCCAGTGACCTCAAGTTCTGCAAGTTTCCGCAGTTGGACAGTTTCTCGGCGTCCCCAACAACACTCTTGCCCTATCTCCTGTTCTGCGTGCTCTTCTGGATTGCTGTCCTGCTTATCATCAGCCTGGCCTCATATTGCACTTGCCATTTCGTGTCTGTCACTGACTTTCAGCCACGTGTTCCAACAGACCGCTTAGTTATGAAACTTGAGGGGGTTCATCGCTTATTACAAAACATACCTGCCTCTCAGCCTCCAACCACTAATAAGCCCTTTTGTATTACACAATCTGATAGATTGACATTGTTAGAACAAACTCCTAAACATTTATGACAAACTGTCATGCTTGAGTTTTCAAAATAGTCAAAATCCAAATTGGCTCTGTTAAATCCTCAAAATATAGAAGACTCATTTAGATGTCCCTTTAATTTTATCGACAAGATTAAATTCATTATCGATTCTGGCACCCGTATTTCAATAATCCCTAAAAGTTTTTTGAACTCTTGTTCCTTCCATTCATTAGCAAAATTATTTCCATGCCAATAGGTGAAACCATAAACCTTCGACAACAATTTACTCTCTTTCATCATTCTATAACATGGAATTTTCACGTTGCAAACGTTTGTTTACCGATTTAGGAATTGACCTTCTCCAACATTTTAATATTATTAATAATTGTGGTCAACGCGCCACTCTTGCTATTGGGAACAACCATCTTCCTCCAGCTCAAACTTCAGCGATACTTAGTCATACAATGGAACTGAATTGCCAGTTGTTGGTAGTCCTCGGTTCGACAATAAAGTTGAACTTTACCCCAAGTTTTGATTTTTAGGTGTACCTTCTTCTTCTTCATCATAATGTCTTTTGACATTTTGTGAACCATATGTGCATGTAGCTATTATCTATTGGTTTATATTTGCTATGGTTCTTCAGATTGTCTCTTGCCATTTATCCCGATTGCGAGCAAGGTGAACAACTTCTTCAAAATCACTGTAGAGAAGGTTTGTAGTTACACCAACCTATCGTTTTGGAGAACATCCTCTACATATTCTTCCATTAGGTTTACCATGTGTAAGAGTATGGGAGTAGACTAGTAGTAGTAGTAGTAGTTGTGGGGAGACCGAAGTCTAGCAAGTAGGCCACCGTAGGCCCTTTTTGCCAACCCCATGCCATCCCCTCAACCACCTTCGTTATCGTCCTCTTTGATGGGCTCTTCACCCTGCTTAAACCTTCCTGATTTTCTAATGAAGATCAGAATATCATACCAGAATAGGGAGTTCAACTCTTCCATTCGAAGCGTAGGTGCTCCAAAGGTTCCATACCTCAGTCGCTGGTACTCCTCGAATTTTCCCAAGTAGTGAAAGGACGTTTCCTCGTCCCTCCCACATATTGGGCAATGGGATCTTCCTCTACTCTTATCAGTGTTAGGTGTCTCTTTAGTTTACAGTGGCCTGTCAAGATTTGTGGTTCTTCGGCTTCTTCCCATTAGCCAGACCGATTTCTTTGAATCAAATCTCGCTATGTGTTACTTTGCCTGACGGCAGCCCCTGCATCCTTTCCACTTTTCCTCGCTGGTCTTGTAGGCCCACCCGGTTAGGGCTGCTGAGACCTGCTGCCTTGTTATACCCAGAAGGGGTTCCAGTCCAAAACAAGTTTCGCCGGCTCCCGAGTTTGGCTAGTTCGTCCGCCTTCTCGTTGCCTTGGACCCCTGTGTGTTCCGGAACCCAAATCAGGTCGACCTCCTTTTCCCTTGCCAATTCCGCTAAAACATCTACACATTCCTGGACAAGAGCTGATCTTGTTCTGGCCGAGAAGATTGCTTTTAGTGCGGCTTGGCTATCAAAGCAAATATAATTTTTTTGCTCTGAGGATATCCTGACCTCGTTCCTTGTTGCCACCGATAGGATGGCATAAACCTCTGCTTGGAATACCGTGGTGAATCTTCTTAAAGCATAGCTTTCTTGTACCCCTCGGCCTTCCATATAAATTCCTGCTTCAGAGGATTGCCTTTCCGCCACTCGAGGACCATCCGTGTAGCATATCAAGGCATTCGACTGAAGCTTAACAATTTTTTGCTCCCACTGTTCCCTTGTTAGGATAGTGAGCGTATCATTTTTCTAACGTTAGCCGATCCTCTGCTTCGGTTACCCTGTAGGCTGATAGAGGTATTTCTCTAGCAGCCATGTCGGCGATCCTAGCATGGCCCGTGCGAACTCCCTGGTCATTCCAAAGCCCCGTATCCCGCATTCTGAGGTGGGTAGCCATGGCCTCTCTCTTTATCCAAGTGTCGAGGCCCGAGAGTCCCAATATTACCTCAAGTGCGGTTGTTGGGGTTGTCCTCATTGCCCCTGTAATTCCGAGACAGGCTAGTCGTTGGACCTTTGCCAATCTTACAGAAATACTGGGGCGCTCTACACTAGGCCACCAAACCACTGAGCCATACTGAACACTTGGCCTTACTACCAATGTGTAGAGTCAGTGCAGAATCTTGGGGTTTATCCCCCAGTTCCTGCCTTTTGCTCTGCGCAACTGCCATAAGGTCGCTGTCGAATTCTTCACCATCCTGTTGACATGCAACCTCCAACTTAGTTTGCTTTCGAGGATTACCCCCAAGTACTTGACCTCTTGCACTAATGCAAGTGGTCTTCCATACATAATGGGTATCCTCAGACCCTGAAATTTTCGTCTTTTTGTGAAGAGAATGATATCAGTCTTTAGTGGGTTTACCGACAGACCTTTCTCTACACAACATCTTTCAATAATCTTGCAGGTTATCTGCATTCTATCGCAGTTTAGGAACCTGCCAGTAACAAGCACCAGTCCATCATCTGCGTATGCTTGCGCATAGAAGCACTCTGCCGTTGGGCATCCCAGTAGACCGTCCATTATAAGACACCATAAGTGAGGTGAGAGGCAACTGCCCTGCGGGCAACCTCCTGTCACCCTGGCCCTCACTGAACAGTCCCCTAGGTTTGCCGTCACGATTCTTTACTCCAGTGCTGTTCTCACGCAACTGACCAGAACGGGAGGGGATTCCCTGGCCTGTAAGGCTTGACATATTGTAGCCGTTCTTGCCTTGTCAAATGCGCCTTCACTGTCAAAAAGTACTGCAAGGGCCACTTCCCTGTAGTGTAGTGCCCTTTCGACCTTGTGCACGACAGCGTGGAGTGCAGTTTCGGTCGATCTTCCACGTCTGTATGCCTGCTGGTTCCTGTAGAATGGGTGTTGTTGTTATTACCCTTTCCATTGCATGCCTATCAATGATCCTTTCCAAAGTCTTTAAAAGAAAGGATGTAAGACTGATGGGCCTAAATTATTTGGCAGTTGTATAGTCCTCCCTTCCCGTCTTGGGAATAAAGACCACTCTGGCTGCCTTCCACTATTATGGGACCCATCCCATTGTTACGCTGGCCCTATATACCCTTACTATATTTGGAAGAAGAATATACAGGCCTTTCTGAAGCAATGCTGGGAAGATCCCATCTGGCCCCGGCGACTTAAAGGGATCGAACTTCTATACTGCCCATGTGACTGCACCTTCCGTTATAATCCCCTTAGCAAACTGCCAGTTCTCTATAGGAACTTGTTCCTGTTCTGCTATGGGTGCTAATTGGATGGCGCCGTCTCCTGCAAAGTGGACTTCCAGGAGCTGTTGTAAAGACTCCTCTCTGGATGTTGTCCACATCCCATCGACCTATTTAACGCTCCTACTGTTTGACTAGTTTCGCGGCTTAAGATTTTCATCAGTCTAGCAGAGTCTGATACTGAGTTTAACTCTGCACAGTATATCTGCCAGCTGGATCCTTTGCTGCGCCTTAACTCATTTTTAAACCTATTTCTGGCCATTTTGAAAGTGTCCCATGAGGCCTGCATCCCTTCTCTGATAGCACGATTAAAGATTCGCCTGGATTCCTTGCGCAGATCGGCTAGAGTGCTGGTCCACCATGGTACCCTACGAACTCGAGCCTCCCTGAGAGGGCAAGCCTCCTCATACGCTGAGACAATTTTACTTGCCAGTTGCTCTACATCTTTACTTAATTGTTCCTTTGTGCATATACCTCCCTCTGGTTAGCCTCCTTGGCGAACGAAACTGGAACGATAACTTTCCCAGTCTGTTGCCCTGAAGTTCCGGTAGGGAATTTCCAGAGGCTTGTCGAAACTCATTTCCATTCTCATCATACGATGATCAGATGTCACGATATCCGACGTCACTTTCCAGTTTTCAATATTGATTGAAAAACACCTAGAGGCCACTGTAATGTCAATTACCTCCTTTCAGATCTATTGACAAAAGTGGGCTCTGTACCTTTGTTCATTATCTCAAGATCCGTGAACGCCAAATATTCTAGTAGGGTTTCGCCCCGAGGGTTAATGTCTGAGCTCCCCCACACCGAATGATGTGCATTGGCGTCACATCCGACTATTACCGGAAGACCTTTATCTGTTGCAAACGATATTAAGCGTTCGAATTCCTCCGTAGGTATGCGCGCGTCATCCGAGAGGAAATACTCGCTTCCTACTACTACCTTATGGTTTCTACCATCTACCTGATGCTCCAGAACCGCTGCAGTGAGGTCCTTGGTTCCCAGCTGCGGTAGTGGTACCATGATGAGATCCCTGGACACCATGATACAGGTCCTGGGTCGATCATCCACTTCCTTGCCAACCAGTACATCGTAGTTGGCCATCCTCAGTCCCCTGACATTATTCCTGTAAATATACGGTTCTTGAATAAGGACTATTTCTCTCCTGCCAGTTAGGGCGCTCATCAGCTCTTCCGTAGCGCCCCTACTGTGCTGAAGATTGATCTGCCTTACCCGCAGTAAATTCATTATGGAGAATTAACGGTGCGGGGTCTGTGGTCCTTTCAGTTGTCCTTCTTGGCTTGCTTTGACACGGCGGCCTCAGAAGAGTCCTGGCGGACTGCTCCACTCCACATCGGCACCCTTCGCACTGCGAGAGTTACCAACTGGTAGTAGAGCTACCACCCAGACTCCTCAGAGTTCGGACTGTATCTCCGCTGACCATGAAGGTCAAGAACCACCCTCCTGGTCCTCCTGTCTTCTGGACATGCCTCCATTGCTCCACTCTTAGTGAGCGGTTCTGCATTGAAAGCATTTATATATATATATATAGGGTGTTTACAGCTGCTGCCGTCTGCCCTCTCTCAACCGATTTCTCCATTCCTCTTTGTTGTTCCAATCTCCTTCTCCGAGACTTCTCCTATCCATGGCCTCGTCCACTTCATCCCTAAAGGATCTTCTGGGTTGTCCCCTCTTACGTCTTCCTAATGGGCTCCATTCCGTTATCTTTATTATCCATCGTTGGGGTGTTGCTCTCCTAACGTGGCCGTACCATTGCAGGCGTTTTCCTTCGATGTAGGTCAGTATGTCCTCCTTTACCGACATCCTTCTCCTTATTTCTTCATTAGGAATCCTATCCCGTCTTGTTTTTCTAGCGCATCGTCTCCAGTACTCCATATCTGTGGCTATAATTCTGCTCTGATCACTCTTTTTTATTACCCAATTTTCTGCTCCATATGTCATGATACTTTTAATTATTGCGTTAAAGATCATCTTTTTTGTGTTCTTTGTAATGTGTGTATTCCATAGAATCCCATTTAGTTGCCTAATACACGATCTAGTTTGCCCTATCTTGTTCTTCATGTCTTCTGTGGTTGTCCCTTCTTTGGAGATAGTGAAACCTAGGTACTTAAATCTTTTATTCCCCTTTATTGTGATGTCGTCTGTGACTTCTAGATCTGCGACGTCTTCCGTTCCTGTGGCTAGATATTCTGTCTTCTTAAAGTTCACTTCTAGCCCGTTTTTTGAGTATTCTTCCGTCAGTTTGCGAATCATGTAGCTTAGGTCTTCTTCATCCTGTGCCATTACTACTTGATCATCCGCGAAACTTAAGGTGAATAGATGTTCATTTCTAATTGGAATTCCCATGCCTTCGCACTTTTGTTTCCATGGTGTTAATGTTACTTCAAGGAATATCTTAAATAGTGTAGGAGACGTTGAGCATCCCTGTAATAGCCCTTTGGAGGTTTCAAATGTTTGTCCGATCTTATTATTTAGTTTAATAGCCGCCGTGTTCCCTTGATATAAGTTTTTGGTTGCGATTATCAGTTTGTTTGGGATGTTAAGTTGTTTCATAGATTTCCAAAGCTTTTCTCTTGGTATTGAATCGTATGCCTTTCTTAAGTCTATGAATGCAAGATGTACTGATCTATTTTTAGCCATTTTCTTTTCGATTAGTTGTTGAACTGTGTAGATGTGATCCATACAGGATCTGCCTCAGCTTTTCCAGGTCAACCTCCTCGTGGATTTTGAGCCAGAAACCCACCTTCTCTGGCCATGGTGCCTTCGATGCCCTTGTTGGAGCAAAGGTGACTCTTTCGGCACTGAGAGGCGTCCAGCCCTCCAGCAGCCATTTTGCTGAGGTGTCGTCCTGGGCAGTGACTAAGAACCAGCCTGGTTCCACTAGTCCTGAGTTCCTGAACCGGAGTTCTGGCTCCTGCGGACCCCCTTCGGGGCCTGCCATAGCACTAAACATCTCGGAAATTATGTTTGCTCTAATCGCCTCAGCTTCCTTTGGGAGAACCTGGCCATCTGGTCGGTCAGACCTGATTACAACCTGGTTCTCCCTATTAGGAGGCTTCGGCTCCGTTGCTCGCTGGGACTTAGCCATGGTGGGAATAAACTAAGGTAGATAATCATTTTTCAGGACGTATTTCATCAGTAATGGAATTGTTGGTACAGTAGGTCGTTAAAAAAATCCGCAACATTATTGAACAGATTCGCCTGGAGGCTGTAGAAATCAGGCGTCCGTTACGTTATTTTGCTGGTTCCATCCCTTATGTTAAGCGCAGAACTGAGACAGCAGTTTCCGCTTTAAGACAGCTTAGTCATGCCACTTAACGGGATGATAATTCGTCACTGTGTGAGATGCAGCCTCACATCCCTTAATTATTTATAGGCTTGGACCCACAGCGACGCAGTAAGTGAATCTAACAAGTAAATGCAGACTGGTTTATTACAAAAATAATTGTTCTATATATACAAACAAATTTGCTTAGATCATAGTAATATACAAAGTTCATTTCTAATAACAGGTGCAATGTATTATATTCAGTAGGTTAATTTACTAGTCTTGCAAAACAATACTCAGCGGTTTTGCTTCCGTGATATGATATGGACTCCATGAACTCGAGCGTCTTTTATGCTGAGCTGCGATTGTAGGCATTTAAACCTTGTCACGGCCTTGCGTAATTGTGTACGCGAAGCCGTGTAAAAATGCTGAGCGGCGACTGCGAGGTGTTTAAACTTGACTGTGAGTAGGTCGCCGCGCTTGCATAATGCAATATTGCGTTTTTGGTGGCTTTTAACTTTTAGAATGTTTCGTAAAATTTAAATGAATAATTATAAATTTATATCTGGTTAATCTGTTAAAGACAAGATTAAACATATTGCCAATTTTAAGCCACAAAAAAGCAAACCGATAAATTATATTGTTTCTTCGAGATTGAGCGCTTTGAGAGGATATTCTTCTGCCTGGGGTTGTGCGGGTGGTGGCTTCCTTCGTGTTATTCGTTGCCGAATGTAGTAGATAGCTCCTAGTAGGGCAGCGGTTCCCAAAAGGCTGCCTGTGACCCCAATAGACAGGTGAGAATGATGTCGGATGGCTTTCCAGGTGAAGTTTTTTATATGCTCCTGGAAATCTAACTGCGATGCTTGTAGGTCTTCGAAGTGGTCTGACTGAGTTAGTACAGGTTCCTCTGCGATTTCTGAAAATGAGTTTGTTGTGATTGGGTTGGTAATATTGATACTGATAGCCTTGGAGTATCCAGCCAGGATCTTGTATTTTCTGTTGTGCCTTGGGGTTAATGTATTCCTCGCAGTTTGGATGATGCAATCCGATGAAATTTGAATGACACCTGTAGTGTTGACGGTGACTTCTTCCCTGTTTCCACTACAAGTGATTGCTATGCGGGTTGGTTTACTGACTACAAATAGCCAGGTGTTTTCCATGTACAATTGTTTCCAAATAATGGACTGGATGCGATGTCTTCGTAGGAGACATTGACTGGTTTCTACTCGGTGATATATATCGTCAATGATGCAGTTTGGGTTGTTTTCAATTCCTTTAACTACCGTTGGACTGCAAACATAGGTAGTGGGAGAAATTTGTAGCTCTTCTTTGAATTCTTCATCTGTTTCGTGGAAGTACATTTGTAGGTTGTAATCCACAGCGAAGATTCCTTTCGGCACATCGATCATCCAGTAGGATCCATTGCTGATTTGGAGAGGAATTGGTGTTACTTTAATTAAGGAGTATTCCGTTTTTTCCACTATGATGAAATACCCTTGGACGTTGATGTAGATGTCGTCATGCCCAATGTCAACCTTTAGAATTGGCGTTGGTAATATCTCCAAATTTGGTGAAAGTTTACTGGTTGCATTAGCGAGGATCTGTTTAATTTGAGCAGGTGTTATTAGCTCGTACAGATTACCTTGCTGAAAGTGAACGTTTAAGATGTGAATATGGTAGTTGCACAGTTCACTAATTACATTTGTGGCGACTTGGTACACACTGATGATGTGAATATTTAGTCGGTTGGAGTCGGTTGCTTTATACCATTTGTCCATGTTGTTAATGGCCCGGATTCCTTGGTTTAATTTTTCTTGGAAATGTTCCAGCTTCTTGTCGATTCGTTCTTCGGTTTCATTAAACCTGGAAAGTGCTGATAGCAAGAATTTGGATTGTTGACTGTCCATTTTTATTAGTTCCTGTTGATTCTTGTCTAGCCTGTCTATATCTTGATAGACTTCATCGTTGACTCCAAAAATTGATGTTAATACTGTGCCAAGGACTCCTCTTTTTTCTCGTCTTGTTATTATTTCTTCCATACCATCTCTAATCCATTCCATTTGCTTTTTCTGTTCCAGAAGATGATGCACCAGTGTCTTGCATAATGTGTCTTCGGACAGTTCTTTTGCAGAGTCGCAGAGATTGTCGAATTTGTCTACCATGTCTGTGACTGTTTCGAAGTCTTCTTCGATCTTCCCCCTCTCGAACTGGATTTCGATCCGGAATGTTCCTCTCTCAATCTTCCCGTGTCCAATGTGTTCTACATAGTACCCGCTGTCTGGTTTTTGGATATTAAATTCTGCTTTACTTAATGTATTGGTGGTAAGAAGGGTAAAGATGAGTAACAGCAGTTTCCATTTGGACGCGACAGATTTCCTTGGTGCTGGGGATGATCGTGTCTGGATAATGTTAGTTGAAATTTTATCTTCTGCCTCTGGTTCCTGCGATTCCTCGGTAGTTGCTGGTAATGGAATGATGCTGCCTATGGATCGTTTTAGCTGATGTCCTCCTGATTTCTGGAGCGTCACTACTCGTACTGATCCATCGGCTGCTGGATGAGTTGCAGTGACTCTTGCTAAAGACCACTTACTAGGATTGATACTATCTTCTTTGATTAACACTAAATCTCCAACTTTAGTGTTCTCCAATGGTTTCTTCCATTTGTTTCGTTGCTGTAATCCATGAAGGTAGTCCGAGCTCCATGATTTCCAAAAATCTTGCTTGATCTTTTGGATTATCCTCCAACGATTCGATAGATTTGAAGATATTGGAGTGTTGATTGGGTCTGGTGGCGATATGATTTCCCTCCCTATTAGGAAATGGCCTGGCGTCAGAGCAGTTGTGTCCTCAATATCGTTGCCTTGTGGACATAGAGGACGTGAGTTTAGGCAGGCCTCAATTTGGCAGAGAAGAGTTGTTAACTCTTCAAAGGTGAGAGTAGCGTGGCCAATAGTTCTCTTCAGATGATGCTTCATTGATTTTACCCCTGCTTCCCATATCCCTCCGAAGTGAGGGGCTATTGGAGGGATGAAGTGCCATTGGGTACCACCGGTTGCTAAGGTTTCTTGGACAACTGGGCCTTCAATTGTTTGGCGGGTTTCCTTGTCCAACACTTTTCTTGCGCCAACGAAGTTTGTTCCGTTGTCGCTGTATAGGTGTGCACAGCGTCCTCTTCGGGCAGTAAACCTCCTGAAGACTGCTAGGAAGCTGTTGGTTGTCATGTCGCTGACGGCCTCTAGGTGAATTGCCTTGGTTGATAGACAGACAAAAACAGCAATGTACCCTTTGTGCGAAGAATGCCCTCTTCCCTTGGATGTTCGGATCTGTATTGGGCCGGCGTAGTCCACTCCGGAATGGAAGAATGGAGGAGTTGAATTCACTCTGGCTGATGGAAGATTTCCCATCAGTTGCTGTGCTGCCTCTGCTTTGTATCGTAGACATCGGAAACACTTCTGGATGCTGGAGCTGACTGCTTTCTTCGCGTTGATGATCCAATATTTTCTTCGGATATATGAGAGAGTGAGTTGGGTGCCACCGTGCAGCGTGCGTAGATGCGCCTCTTGGATTATTAGTTTGGAAATATGACTGGAGTACGGGAGTATGATTGGGTGTTTTTCATTGAAGGACAAGGTGGAATTTTCTAATCTTCCTCCAACACGGATTATTCCATGCTGATCGATGAAGGGATTGAGGTTGGCAAGCTTGTTACTGGAACTCACATATTTGTTCTGCCGGAGTTGAGATCCTGTTGCCCTCAAAATAGGATCACTTCCTTGGATGACCTTAACGAGTAGGAGGATGGTGTCGTCCATTTCCTTCACTGATAGGCATCCTGATTGAGTGGGAAGTCGCTTACACTTGTTGATGAATCTTCGGCAGTGTGACATGACTCGTACCATTCTTGTTAGAGAAGAAAAACGATGAACGACTTCGTTCTCGTCTTGATGAATGGTAGTTTGATGCACAGTGTAACTTCTTGCTTCTTCCTCGGTGGTTGCGGTGTCTGGTTGACACGGCCATGAACTCTTGTTAACTAGCCAGCTCGGTCCGTCCCACCATAAGAGATGATTCTTTAGTTTTTCTGGACTAGTGCCTCGGGAGATGACGTCTGCAGGATTCTCTTCGGATTTGACGTGGTTCCAATGTTGAGCCGGAATTAGATTGTTGATTTCGGCTACTCGATTCGCGACGAACGTCTTCCATCGTACCGGGTCTCCTTTTATCCATCCTAATGTAACCATGGAGTCGGTCCAGGCGAAGATAGACACCTTAGGAAGGTCCAATGCTGCAATTACCCTTTGAAGTAGATTGGAAAGGAGTACTGCTGCGCAGAGTTCCAGTCTTGGTAATGTCGTCTTGGCTCGGGCTGGTGCCACCTTGGATTTGGCGATTAATAAGGATACCTTGACTTGGCCGGATGATGTGGTGACTCTGGTATAAATCGCGGCCCCGAAAGCTCTTTCGGAGGCGTCACAGAATCCATGCAGCTCTACTAGAGATTCCCTTTTGATAAACAACCACCTTGGTAAGGTAATTTCTTCCACTGCCTTGAGTTGAGACCTGAGCGTCTCCCATTTGCCTTGGATATTTTCAGACACTGGGTCATCCCATTTGATATTTTCGAGCCATAGTTCTTGGATGAGTAGCTTGGCAGTGATGATGACGGGTGCTAACCATCCCAATGGGTCGAAAATTTTGGCAACTTCGGATAGTATGGTGCGTTTGGTGGATTCCTGTTGCTTAACGTCTACCTTAAAACAGAAAACATCTTCATATGGAGACCAGTGAATGCCCAAGGACTTTTTTACGCCGTCTTCACTTATTTCGAGGTATGTTTGTTCCTTTAACTCTTCTGGGAGTTCTTGAATGATGGCTGACTCATTACTGCACCATTTATGTAGAGTAAAGCCTCCACGCTTTAGTAAGGAAATGAGCTGACCTTGTTGTTGGATCGCTTCTTCCACAGTGTCGGCCCCAGAAAGCACGTCGTCCACGTAGAAATCTTTCTTCACTGCTTCTGAAGCTAATGGAAATGAGACCTTTTCGTCCTGTGCGAGTTGATGCAAGGTTCGAATGGCAAGATAGGGAGCTGATGCGGTTCCATAAGTGACGGTGCACAGCTTATATTCCCTGATTGGCTGTGATTTGTCGAATCTCCATAGGACTCTTTGGTACTCCTGGTCTTGGTTGTTCATTCTGATTTGTCGGTATATTTTTTCAATGTCTGCAGAAAAAACAATCCTGTGTGTCCTCCATCGAAGTAGAATGTCGACCAGTTCTTGCTGAAGTTTAGGTCCAGCGTACATCATCTCATTTAAGGATTTTCCGTGAGAGGCCTTGCTAGAGGCATCGAAAACGACACGAAGCCTGGTTGATGAACTTGCTTCTCGGATGACGCCATGGTGGGGAATGTAATACTTGCCGTTATTCTCATCTTCCCTTGCCACCTTTTCCATATGTCCTAAATCCAAGTATTCTTGCATGAATTTCTTGTATTGGACTGCTAGATCTTGATCTTGTCCTAATTTCTTCTCCAGATGTATGAATCGTGCCAATGCTGAGGGTTTGGACCTTCCCATGTGTACTGGAGTTTGTTTGAATGGAATCCTTACTACGTATCTTCCATCTACGTCTCGCTGGACTGTGTCTGTGAATTTATTTTCACATACCTGATCATCTGGGGAAAGTTTCCTTTGAGGAGAAGCCTCTTCAATGTTCCAGAATTTCTGCAACTGCTCATCCTCTTCAATTTTGGCAACCATGGTGTTGACCTTAAGGCTGGTGGGAGGTCGTCTTCCCATGGTTCCTGATAAGATCCATCCCAATTCGGTATTCTGTCCTAGGATGCCATCTTTGGATTTCTTGATTCCTTCGAGAATTATTTGGGAATATTCTTCAGCGCCTAGAAGTATATCTATGGGGCCAGGTCGGTTGAAGGTTGGATCGGCGATGAAGACATGTTTCCAGGCATCCATTTTTATGTTCGGAATGGGTGATGAAGGCATGGTTTTTGTAAGTTTGGGAAGTACCAGTAAAGTAACAGGTAAGGAAAATTTACTTGGAAATCTTGGCGTAATCAAACCTGTGATTTTCCATTTTGCGACTTTTGTTTCGCTGTTCCCAATTCCGGAGATTTCTGCTCGAACCTTGGTCCTGGGTAACGCTAATAATTCGGCTGCGGCTTCGGTGATGAAGGAACCTTGAGACCCTGGATCTATCAAGACCCTCAAGAGATGAGTCATCCCGGAGTCTGCATTTACTTGTTAGATTCACTTACTGCGTCGCTGTGGGTCCAAGCCTATAAATAATTAAGGGATGTGAGGCTGCATCTCACACAGTGACGAATTATCATCCCGTTAAGTGGCATGACTAAGCTGTCTTAAAGCGGAAACTGCTGTCTCAGTTCTGCGCTTAACATAAGGGATGGAACCAGCAAAATAACGTAACGGACGCCTGATTTCTACAGCCTCCAGGCGAATCTGTTCATGATCCGGCTCGAAGGACCATGAACAGATTCGCCTGGAGGCTGTAGAAATCAGGCGTCCGTTACGTTATTTTGCTGGTTCCATCCCTTATGTTAAGCGCAGAACTGAGACAGCAGTTTCTGCTTTAAGACAGCTTAGTCATGCCACTTAACGGGATGATAATTCGTCACTGTGTGAGATGCAGCCTCGCATCCCTTAATTATTTATAGGCTTGGACCCACAGCGACGCAGTAAGTGAATCTAACAAGTAAATGCAGACTGGTTTATTACAAAAATAATTGTTCTATATATACAAACAAATTTGCTTAGATCATAGTAATATACAAAGTTCATTTCTAATAACAGGTGCAATGTATTATATTCAGTAGGTTAATTTACTAGTCTTGCAAAACAATACTCAGCGGTTTTGCTTCCGTGATATGATATGGACTCCATGAACTCGAGCGTCTTTTATGCTGAGCTGCGATTGTAGGCATTTAAACCTTGTCACGGCCTTGCGTAATTGTGTACGCGAAGCCGTGTAAAAATGCTGAGCGGCGACTGCGAGGTGTTTAAACTTGACTGTGAGTAGGTCGCCGCGCTTGCATAATGCAATATTGCGTTTTTGGTGGCTTTTAACTTTTAGAATGTTTCGTAAAATTTAAATGAATAATTATAAATTTATATCTGGTTAATCTGTTAAAGACAAGATTAAACATTATTCTCCAAACCCATTCTTCGAAGGAGGCTATTCGACGTCTGGCTATCATTTCTAAAGTCGAAATCTTGGCGGTATAAAGAAATATAGAAAATACTAGAGAATTTACTAACTTAATCTTAGTGGACTTTATTATACTTCTGTTCCATCATATTTTAGTACGTTGAGACATGGCTGACCTTGCAAGCTCTATTTGACACCGAATTTCCAGTTCATAATTTCCGGTGTTATCGATTAATGCTCCTAAATAAACTATGTTGTTTACAACCTGGCATTGAGCGATCTGGTGTATGAATGGTTGGTTATTATTTGCACGGTCTTTCATTATAAATTTGATTTTTGCGGAATTGACAGTAAGTCTATATTCTCTGCTGAGTGCTTGAAGTTTTCCCAATAAATTGCTTATTTCCTCTCCACTGCTGCTGCCTAAGGTAGTATCGTCACCAAACCTGAAGTTTGATATTTTTGCGCCTCCTATGGTAACTCCTCCTTACCATTCGTCTAAGATATATACAGTGTGTCCGCGGATTGAGTTCACATAAGGTGTAAATAATAACAAACATTCGACTTACAAGCTGATATTTTAGGAATCGCCCCTGCTTGTTCTCAAACCAAGATTTTGAGAAAATCAATCAAATTAATTAATATACAGGATGTTTTTCAAATCGATTTTTAAAAAATGGCCAAGAGTAAACTACCTTTATTAGAAGAAATAACAAAAAAAAGTTGTTTAGAATTAAGAGTGATGGTAGACTCTAAATTTTCAGACAAATCGGCATACTTTGATTTTTTAAATGTTTTTGGATTTTTTATACCATCATACCTTTTATTGTAGCTGTAGGAAGCACTCCATTATTTTCTTAACATCTTAGTTCACAAACCAGTTAGAGTGCCTCCTACAGCCACGATAAAAAGTATGTTGGTGTAAAAAATAAAAAAAAAATAAAAATAAAAGTAGGCCGATTTGTCTGAAAATTGAGAGTCTACCATCACTCTTAATTCTAAACAACTTTTCTTGATACTTTTTCTTTATCTCTTCTAATAAAGGTAGTTTACTCTTGGCCATTTTTTAAAAATCGATTCGAAAAACACCCTGTATATTAATTAATTTGATTAATTTTCTCAAAATCTTGGTTTGAGAACTAGCAGAAGCGAATCCTAGAATATCAGTCGAATATTTTTTATTATTTACACCTTATGTGAACTCAATCCCCGGACACACTGTATATGTTAAATAAGATTGAAGAAAGCACACAAACCATGTCTAATGCACAACAGCTGAATTGCTTTGCTGTAGCATATATTAGATGTTCTGGAGTGCCCATTTTTTGCACTATTTACCATAGTTTGTCTCATAAAACTTTGTCAAAAACCTTTGAATAATCTACAAAATAAAAGTATGTGTACCAACCAACGGCACAACCAAGAATTGCATGTACGAATGCAACTAATGATAGATTAATGATTATACATCAGAATATCCAATGCTTATCAAACAAGCTTTATAAACTCCAGGTATTTTTGGAGCAACGTAATTGTGACATACTGTGTATTAACGAACACTGGCTAAAGTGCCATCAAATAAACACGGTTATATTACTACATTTTAAAATAAGCAGTTATTATTGCAGAAAAACCTTCGACCACGGAGGCGTAGTGATTTTAACAAAAAACAACATACAAAGCCAAGAAATCACAGAAGTTTCAACGTTATTATCGAAAATGAATTTTGAGTGCACTGCATTAAGCTGCCTTTCCAAAGAAACTAACAATCGTGTATGTGTTTTGTGCATATATCGGAGCCCTAAATCAGATAAAGACGAATTCCTACAAAAAATAAAGGATTGCCTGGTGATACTGCAAAAAATCAACTGCAAGCGTGTCATAATTTGCGGTGACTTCAATGTGAATTTTTTAACTCGCTCTGCATTTTGTGATAACTTACAAGATTTATTTCTGAGTTATGGTTTTATTCCAACGATAAATTCTCCTACGAGATTAGTAAGCGGTACTTACCTTGACAAAAAAATGTTTGTTAGCCAGATGTTGCATTTCAATAGCCAGGTATTAACTCTTGCTTTATGATAGGTGTCGATCCAGCAGTAATTGACCAGGTATACGACAGCAGCTTTTGGCCACAAGGCCTAGCTCACACTAGATTTAACTTTGTAACGCTAGCTTCCGTATAAATTTGGTTAAACAAATATTAAATAATATATTCAAATTTATACATCGCCCATCTAAGCGTTATCGTAAACCAAGGCGTGTCAATGTCCAGGGAGTTAAGCCAGCGTAGGCCGACTTTTCACCAGAGATAACAACACTGACAAAGGCAAGCCGCGCGCCGCTCTCCCCACCTAGAAATTTTCCAAGGCATATAAAAGCAGTTGCAGCGCTCATTTCGAGAGAGATTTTTCCAGAGATTCCCAGAGACTCCGATCCCGAAGCTTGAGCTTGGCTCAGGTTTACCCGTTCCCCTTCCTGTTTCCCGTCCTGTCCGAGAAGAGAATTTTATCATTCCTCGGTCGTGATCCTCTCCTGCACGATCCAGAGGACCTGTTCCGAAGTTAGTTTGATTTAGCGGTCTGAAAACGGACGTCTGAAACGCTAACTTAATTCTTCTGTTAAAAACTTGATAGTTTGATTTAGCGGTCTGAAGAAGAACATCTGAATCCCTAACTTAATTTTCCTGTAAAAAACCTGACAGTTGGCTAGATTTGGCGGTCTGAGAGAGGTAGTCCGAAACGCCAACTGAATTATCCCACGAACCGGCATCAAAATCCGTTTGCGAGCCGGCAATAATTAAAGAAATATTCAAATCCCAGCTCCCCCTGCATTTTAAATTCACAACTTTGTCATACAAGCAGAATTTAAAAGCTGCAAGTTATGCGAACAGTTTTACCTCGATTAACTATTGAGATTACAGCTAACGACCTACCTAGACGCTTTTCCGAGACCTGGGGGAAGGCATCCGCGAGTTGCAAATAGCGTATTCGCAGAGGCCCGATATTACAGGTGCGCTTTGAGGTTATCGGTCCCGAAAGAGCCTTGTGTTCGTAAACCGAGCTTTGCCCGTTGCACAGAATTCTCCGCTCCGCGGCGAACCTCCCGGAGCATTTCGGCAACAATTGTAGAAGCTCGTACAGGGTGAGAAATAGCGTAGATAACCTAAATGGTTGTTGTGTTTACAGTAACAAAACCAACCTCGGCGAAACTGACAGAAGTCCAAAGCGCCGTCGCCGCTGCTCACCACGACAAGTAACGAGTCGGGAGCCCGACAAACCCCGAGATCCCTAGACAGGCTCAGTCCGCCCGACGATCACGGACGTAGAATTGGTTGCCGCATTCGCAGGGACAAGAGAACCGCGTTATTGTATAAAGTTCAATTGTCGTAATATACATTTCATTTCTATTCGATTTTACATGAACTCTTAGTTTGTATATTTAGCTAAATAGAATAAAGTTGTTTGAGATAATTCTCTGGTGTTTTATTTGCTAATCTAAGGTATATCTGAGGAAACATATTCCGATTGTTGAGCCACCCGATGGAAGTAATTTTTGACACCCTCATCAGAAGGGGTAAATGTCACAACTTTAGCAAAGGAAGATATTTTTTACAAACAACACAGTCTGTAAAAGTATTACACCACAATGTACACTGCATCAGAAATAAAGTAAGAGTTATTGAAATAATACTAAAAGAATTATGTCCTGTCGATGTATTTATATGTACCGAACACTGGCTATTGAAGCAAGCAAGTGATTTATTTAACCCATCTGGATATTATATGGCATCATGATATACTAGAAATTATTCTATCCATGGAGGTGTTTGTATATTCCCTAAAAACTGTGTCAAAGCTGTCCTAATTAAAATAATTAATACCAGAGCAATCGAACGTGCTGCAGAACTTACGGCGATTTATGTAAAGTCAAAGAAACTAGTTGTTATTGGCTTTTATCGGTCAAACGAACATGAAGATTTTGACATTATGTGCCAAATACTCTCGGATGCACTTACGTATGTGACTAATAATACCCTCTCTCAACTTACGTTCTAGGTGGTGACTTCAATATTCATTTTGAAGAAAAATCCAGAGCTACAAATACTTTTAGTAATCTAATGACCAGCTATGGCCTAATGAAAACAATCTGGGGTTTTACAAGGATCGCAGGTGACACAAAATCAACCGTGGACAATATTTCCACCAACTCTCCAGAATACTTAGCAAATATCATCACTACCCACTTCTCTGATCATGAGGCTCAACTGTTGAAAATAATTACTGAAAAAGCAAATCCCAGTGTGCCTTCTGATAAACAGAAATACAAAAGACGGTATACCACCGCCAATATAAACCAGTTCAAAACCCTACTGCAAATGGAAAGCTGGAACACTGTATATAAAGCTGACACAGTTGACTTAAAATATGAAAATTTTCATGTTACACTAAAACACTATTATGACTATTGTCTTCCCTACAAAAAATATGCTCAAAAAGTGAAGAGACCAGAAATTCCCTGGCTGACACCTGAAATAAACCAGATGAAGCAAAGGCTTGAAGTATTGCATGATATGACTCAGCTCACAGGCAATGCGGGAATAAACCAAAATTATGTAGATCTCAAAAAAAAACGCATAGAACAGTTGTGAAATTAGCTAAACAAGAATTCTACAATAATAAAATAGTTTATTCAGAAGATAAACAAAAAACTTTGTGGCAAATTGTCAACGCCATAACAAGTAATTAGCGGCAAATGAGCGCGGCTAAAATACAAAATTAGCATACACTGTGTGCAAGGCTTAGTCACATAAATAACAAGTAATTAGCGGCAAATGAGTGTGGCCAAAATACAATGAATTAGCAAACACTGTGTGCAAGGTTTAGTCACATAAATAACAAGTAATTAGCGGCAAATGAGTGTGGCCAAAATACAATGAATTAGCATACACTGTGTGCAAGGATTAGCCACATAAATAACAAGTAATTAGCGGCAAATGAGTGCTGCCAAAACGAATTAGCAGTAGAAGGAGGGCAGTTCACCCCCGCTCCTTTTAATTGATTGACCTAATTAAACCGCAAATTAAATCCGCGATTTGATCTAATTAATTCCGCGGTTTGACCCAATTAATTTCGCAGTTTGCTCTAATTAATTTTGATATATGCTACTGATTAAATTACGCGGCGGCCATTTCTAATTTGCTTCCGACGTTACGCGGCGGCCATTTTCAATTTTCGCGCGAATATTTGAATTTGAAATTTTTCAGTTTTAATTTTAATTTATCTCCCGTCTTGAATTTCAAATTGGTGAATCTATCTCTCTTGTACTCAATGGGTATTGGCTGTCTCTCTTGCATTAACAGAGTGGATGTTTAATTTAAAAATATCTCTGGCCGACTCGGATTTGAACCCTCTACGTTCGTATCCACATTTGGGCTGCATCGATCTATTCCGCTAGACCACGGAGCGCTACGGATTTTAATGTGTTAACCTGAATGCCACTTTACGCTTGTGTCGTCACGATTCCATATTTTAAACTAAATATTTCTTGAAAATTATAATTTATAACAGCGGAATTGCATCGTCTATAGTTTTAAAAGCCTGATGATAATTTAAAAAAACTGGTTTCGTAAGTGGTTTTGATGGAATTAATTATTTTTATTTTTATCAATCGGTCCAACAGGTCGTGGCCTGTTGTATCGCAGACAAGAGATTTGGCCTGCCGCTGTTGGATCCTCTATAAAATTCAAACAAACTTTTCTCGTTGGCCTATAGGTCTATGTGCTTGTTTCAGATTATGCTCAAATTTCATTATATCAATTTAAATTTTGTCTGAAGAAATTACAATTAGGCGTTTTTAATTTAATTGCAAGCCGTTTCTTTAAAATCAGTGAATATATGATTTTGTCGCTTTTAAAATAAATAGACATTACTTTATTTCTTATACCAATAC
Organism: Agriotes lineatus; assembly: GCA_940337035.1. NCBI lineage: Eukaryota > Metazoa > Arthropoda > Insecta > Coleoptera > Elateridae > Agriotes > Agriotes lineatus. Next base: position 12,983,702 of record OW679202.1, read on the forward strand.
CATAAAATCGGTGCATATGATAATTAGCCACATGTGAATAATTATTTTAAATCACGAAATCCGCGGCGGCCATTTTTGGATTTGATTACGTCACGCCGAAGTCTTCCGACTCACCGCAGCTGTTCTCTCTCGGTCGCATTTATTTACTTTAAAAAAAACTTTTTGCGTCGGCCCCAAGTCGGTTTTGAACCCTAGATGTCACAAGATTGTCATGTTTGGCTTTTATTTTATAAGTAAAGCGTCTGAAATTGTGTCATTATATCGATCAAAACTGGTTCATGGAACTTTTACTCAACAAAGTTAAATAAAATTCGTCGTCGGTATTCATATTTGTTGTAGGGGCAACTGCCTGAATCCACAAGTTGAACGTATTGTTATTGTCATGTTTGGCTTTTATTTTATAAGCCTGTAAACTGTATTCTTCTAATGTTATTTTATTAGTTCGTAAACTGTATATTTCTAATGTTATTTTATTAGTTCGTAAACTGTCTTTTTCTAACGGATTTTCGATATTTTATTCTTTTCTCTTCATAAAAACAACACATGTTCTGTGCATGTTATTCACGATTTTGCAAATCTTACGTTTTTTCAATAATTTTCCGATATTTTGGTTCAATTTGCGCTAACTTTAACTGCGTGATAGATTTAATTGCATGATAGTTTTATTTGCATGTTAGGTTTAAGCGTATGCTTTTTGTAAAAATAAAACAATGGATCGTTGTAAAAATACATTTATTAAATATTTCGTGTGCAATAATAAAAAATATGCTTAACTACAAACTATTTGTGTTTTTATTTTCTAAATAACATTAAGTAAGTTTATTAAGGGAAAGTAGTGAAAATATAGTGCTTTTACATAATTGTCATTAGAAACTAAATTATGTGAGAACATATTTACAAAATCTAACATAGATACATCATTCATTTTAAAATATAAATACATTAAACAATATATTCCGTAAACGTTAGAGCTAAAATCTTGCAACATTTTTGGATTATGAGACCAACTGATTGAATTTTGCTGTAAAACTTTTAAATGATAACCGCTTGGGGGCCTGCCGTATGAATCAAAGTACTCCCCATATCCATATTGATCTATATACACAGCATTCCAATATTCCCCAGGTCGGTTTGCTGGATCTGTGTTGACGATGATGGCCACCGGTCTCACAATTCTTGTAGAAACTTCATCAGAAGCAAAAACATAGCGTTTCATATAAAATCATTATAGATCTCTTGGTGCAAAAAACGTCTATCTTAAAACATACAACACTCCTTTTTAAGTTATTTTATTCACGGCAGCTCTACTGCTATAATTTTATGTTTAACCTACATGTTTCTTAATTACGAAAAGCAAAATATCGTAAGTATTATTAAAAACCGACGCTAAACATGTGCATTCAAATCTAACAGCATTTCGATAAACAAAATTTCAGTTACGTAGGCTCGTGTTCATTTTTATTACGAAGTTCTTGTACAATTTATCAAAATACGTAGGTATGTGTTGACGACAAAAATAACATAAATTTGAATAAAAACACGCAATTTCGTTGAAAAAATGTTCTGACACCATCGTTTCTAGAAGCAAAATTTCAGTTACGTAGACTCGTTGTGCATTTGATAACGAAAACTATGTAAAAACAGTTTTAGAGTTATTTCTAAGCATAATTTTGCAAATGTTTTGCACTTTTTTGCGATTGCATCGTTCAAAATTCAAATAAATCGAAATTTTTTAAATTACATCACGCTATTATGAAATCGTAGTTTGATTTATTTGGATTTTCGTCACTTTGTATCTGTAAAATAACTTCAAATACTAATATTTAGCTTTTAGATTTTTTATTATTGCAGATTCCTGAAAAAACAAAAACAGGGTAGAAATAAAAACTCAAAACACTTTGTAATAAACAAATATATTGTTCTTATTTCGTAGAATATTTAGTAATATAAAAATAAATGTACAGTTGAAGGGCTTATTTTATAAAAATCACCTAGCCAATTTACAAAACTGTAGTTTCAGGCGCACAACAATTCTAATTAAAAAGACTGCAAGTAATAAAATCAGAATCAGTTTACATGAGATCGTAGAAAAATTTTTATTGTGGCATTTTAAAGATTAAGACGCTCCCAATCCAGAATTCCAGACGTTTTGGATGTTGAAGACCTCTGCCTTACCGAAGTTTTTCTAACGGCCCCTTTTTGGAGGCGTTTCCTTATCGTCGTTTTTCTGACTGCACCTTTTTGTTGTGGACTTGGTTGAGTAGTTGGTGTTTTTAATTTATATTCTAAATCGGTCTCGCAGTTATCAGTTTCCACTTCGGTTTTCCCTGTATCACCAGGCTGGGCTGGCACCTTTTGCTGTTTAGGCTTAGCTAGCAGCACATGAGCAACGTTAAGGTCTTTGATGTAGTCAGTAAACTGTAGGCGGCCGGAAGGATTAATAGTTTTTCGAAGCCTCAGAGCGTCGTGAACTAAATCGACTATGTTAGACGCCGGTAAAATTTCACCCTTTATAGTAACTGTGCTCTTGTGATCCCAGCTCATATCGTTTGATGCACTTAGAATGCGTAGGAAAACTTCAGCTTTTTACTTACAAGAGGTGGGTAGTGTAGATAAAATATAGGCACTTGATATGCTGTTACTACTTGTTTCAATAGGTATTTTGATTGGCTGCCGTGCCTGGTTCGTGAAATGAAGGTATCTTTGTAACACTTGGTTGTACTGCACCCATTTATCGTGATCGGTTAATTTGGACTTTAAAACTTTTTGCATTTCGTCATCAAGCTGTGATAATATATTTTTCCCCGTATTCTCACCAGACTTAAAGCTCTGGACAAATTCCGGCGGGACAACCAACATGTTCTGCACTTGATCTATTTTATTCGAAAATAGAACTCAGCCGTTTGTTCTGGTAGAGCCGTCGTGAATAAACTAACTTAAAATCAAGACTCTCATAATAAATATATAAAAAATATAGCAGGTGTGGGAATCGAATCCAGCAATTTTCGAAACCGGTTTGATATATATTTATCGAAGGACTTGACCCTCAGCTGCCGTTTTATTATTTGTCCTGATTCGTCATTGCTGAGATTTTACAAGAGCCAACCTGTCTGCTATGCGACGCACACAATGGTTCCACCTCTTTTATTTTAAAATTTTTAAAACCAGATGTCCAAACCGATACCGCACTAACTCGTTTTAAGTGATTGTGCTGTGTTACCTGGTGCATTTGAAGATGGCCCCCAGACGAATTAATAACAGCCAGGATGCAATATCACACCATTATGAAATCGTAGATAGAATTTTACACTTTGTAACTCTAAAATAACTTGAAATACTAATATTTTAGCTTTAGATTTTGTAATTATTGCAGATTCGTGAAAAAAACAAAAGCAGAGTAGAAATAAAAAACACACAAAATTGATCCACGAAATGGATCTGTTAACTGGCCACCTCTTTCGCGCGATTTGACGCAATTAGATTATTTTCTTTGAGGATATGTAAAGTCGCATGTCTAAGTCGATAAACCGGAAACAATTGAGCACTTGGAAGCCAACATTCGACGCGTTATTGCCGAAATACAGCCTGATTTACTGCGAAGAGTGTGTGAAACGCCAGCCGCAACGGTCACATGCTCGAAATCATATTCAAACATAAATGCCATAAAATTATCTTTCAAATAAAGCCAATTTCATGGATATTAAAAACATTTTTCTGTGTTTTATTTCAATTTAAAGTTCTATCACTCTAAAAAAACACCCTTTAGATTCTATTGCTGTCGAGCATGTATATCGCTGTGCTGTCCATTTGGAGCAGTAAAACACCGAGTGCTCTGCATGGTCTGGTTGGGGCAGTACATGCAGTTGTCCGTTGTTGTTCGTCCTATTCCAAACAGGTAGTTGCCAAAGCAGCTGTGGCCTGAGAAAGCCTGCGTGGTATGGTGGTTTACTTCTCCATGTCTTCTTAGCAGCCATGGTTCAATTCTGGATATCAATTGCCTGGTCCATCGACCTTTGGGCTATTCTTCCCACGACCTTTCCCAGTGTTCTATCATCCAGCATCTGGCATCTTATTTAGTAGCTACTTGGAAGACCATTTTTCTTTCCGTTGGCAGTAATTCGATAGGAGGGGTGTTAGCTATAACCCATACCTCTTCCGTTGAGATGGTTTTGTATGCGGTAGAGATTCTAATGACCGCTTGTCTTTGAACTCTTATTAATTTCGTCCTGGTTCTCACTATTGCCACTACCTTTTTCTATACCAGTGCTGCGTACAGAATAATAGAATTCGCTACCGAGCAGAGAGTCCTGCACCTGCTTTCTTTCGGTCCATCGATGTTTGGCATGAGCCTTGTGAGCATGGAAATTTTTTCTGTGGCTCTTCTGGCTACTGTATCAATGTGGGTTCAGAAAGTCATACTTTTATCTAGCCAGACTCCTAGTTATTTGATGGCTGGTTTGGTTCGATTTCTACCCCCTGTACTCGGATATTATCTTATTAATTCTTCGCCTCCGGGTTAGTAGGATGGCATCTATCTTGTATGGGGCCAGACTCGGTACCCTGTTCTTTAGTCATATTTGCATATCCTCTATGACTACATTTGCCTTCCTTCCTAATTTGGTCTAATCTCTGTCTACCGCTACTAACACCAGGTCACAGGCATAGGCAATAGTAACGACTCTTCCCGGTAGCGATATGTTGAGAATATCGTCATATAGGTTCCATAATATGGGGCCGAGTACCGAGCCCTGTGGTACCGCGCTTTCTTTTTGCCCCGCATGTATTATAATCATACGGTTATTTAGATAGCTTACTATTATTTGCTGAACATAAGTTGCAATGCCTCGCTTTCGCTAATATGGCTCCCCACGGTGCTGAATTGAAAGCATTTTGTATGTCCAGCGTTATCACTGTACATATTTTCTTATGCTTCCCTGGCTACTGTGCAGCTGCTTGTACAAATACCATAACAGTCTCCAGTGCGTTCACAGTCGATCGACCCTCTCTAAAGCCGTATTGATCTTTGGAAAGTCCTCCGCATCTGTCTATCTCTCTCTTAAGGCGTATAATGATAAGCTGTTCTAGCAACTTTCCTATCGTGTCTAACAGACATATGGGATCATGAAGGATCATCTGCCGGTTTATTCCTTTTCTGCTCTAGTACTAGCCATGTATCTGGATATTTTCCCGATTGAAAAATTGAATTCATCACTTCCAATATGTGATTTATTTGAATTTTTGCTACCGCTTTTACAATTTCCAGCAGGATACTGTCCAGGCCGGGTGCTTTCTTGTCCTTGACTTTTCCGCAAGCGGTTAAAATTTCTTCAGCCATGAAGAATTCAATTTATTTTACTGGGACTATTTGCCGTTCTACATCTGCGTGTTTAGGGAATAACTTTTCTGCAATTTTCCAGACTCTTTCCATGGGAATGTTCATGGTGGGAGGGGCTACTCGTAATCTCTTTGTTAAAATCTTGTACCCCTAGCCCCAGAATTTCTCATCAATGTTCTAGCACAGCTGCCGCCATTTGTCTTTCTTTGCCCTTTTGATAGAATCTCTCACCTTTTCTTCGCTTCCTGGTACATCATGTGTGCTCTGTCGTCTATATTTTACTCACTAGAACCTGTGGACATAGATAAGACTACAATTATTACTCCACTGGGCAGCTATTGCTGTGCACAGATGGCAGTGAGCCACTAGGCTCAAAACTTTCCTCTTCCTGCCAATTGCTTGAAAGGAATGATAACCTACTACTACAAATTCATACCCCATTATGTGCAACTACTTGCACCATTACATGCAAAGCCAGTGACAAACCTGTTTATTTCAATACCTCCCAAATTAACATTTTTGAAGCAGCATAAACTGGTTTAGTGAATGCTTCATGAATTCGTCTTCAACTTTTATAGCGTGTTTCGCATCTATACATGATGGCATGTGGAAACCACTTGTTTACGAAAGTTGACCACCGCCGAACAAAAATATACCATCTTTTCACGAGAATTACTATCTACCAAATTTATTTCGGCATTAAAAAAAGGCAAACAATTTAGCATTTTTATAGATCACAAACCTTTGACATATGCTATTACAAAATCATCGGGAGATCACCTCCCTCGCGAATTCCGTATGTTAGGTACAATTCATTTCCCAATTTTAAAAATATTCCACCTGACAGCCGAACTCGGGTTTTGTTATTAAATCGCACAGGTCACATACATTTTGACAAATTAGCAATTGCTCAAGAAAACAATTTAGAATTGGAAGATTTACTAAGAAAACCGAATTTCTCCTTTATTGGACTTTCAGTGGTACATCCATTTGGGTCGACAATTTAACTGGATTACTGCGTCTGTTTGCTCCACCACAATTTCGTTACAAAATTTTGAAACTTCTACATTCACTTGCTCATCCAGATATCTGCAACGCCTCCGCTTCATCCATTCCCAGAACCTGATTTTTGTTTTCAACATATACATCTCGATTTAATACATCTTCCCATATATCGACATTTAAATACATTTCAACCATAATACATCACTTTTCACGCTGACCTGAAGCCATTACTCTAAAATCTTCAACTGTCGAAGAGGTTATTTCTACTTTCACAAATCTTTGGATTTTTCGCTTTGAAATCCCAAAATTTTCAACCAATCATAATACTCATATCTTCCTTTCTAAATCTTGGACGAATTTCACTTCCTTGCTAGGTATTAATAACATTATGTTCCAGGTCTTACCATTCCATTAACCAATGAGTCAATTAGCCAGTTTTCATAGGGAGGCAGCAGTAGTAAAGCTGCCGATTGTGCACAGCTAGCTCGCGAGTTGATGTGGTCCACGGTACTCGTAAGATCCAGTCTTGTTTCGAGATGATCAAAATAGTGACATGTCAAGCGCCACTGATAGTTTATCCAGCCCTTAGTTGTTTGAATCTAGCCTGCTCCCGGTCAGGGTAAGAATACTAACGTAGGTATTTATTTGTTTGCTAAATATTCATTAGCCAAAAACCTGAATACTTTGGCTAAAGCTGTTCACCTGCTTCTTCATGCCTATGAAATTCAAACGCTTGAAGAGCGTGTTTACTTACACTTTCCACCAAAATGATTTTTGCTAATCAAAGCACAAAATAACTTGACAAATGTGATTTATTCCAGTATTAAGGAGAATGGTGTATTACGCCAACGATTCCTAAATAATGTCTAACGTTGTTTATTGGGTCCGGTTTTGCGACGTTGGTAATAAATGTGCCAAATTAGTTCTCGCGTGGTCAAAATACCGGATGCATTTACAAAGGGCGTCAGATCCAATAGTCCCGAAAGATTGAAACAGTTTTTTGTCGGATCACCCAAAAGCTGAAAGTGCTACTACCAAAACCAACCTTAAATTCTATTGGAATGTTTTCAACAACTGTTATAGGGACAATTCATTACATGTTAACTTTAAGATAAACAAATTCAGCAAACTACAATTGCTACAATTTTATGAACAGTATGTACGCTACTTGGGCTGCCGAACAGATGGAGTGATCACAGGCTTATCACAGAAACACAGTCGGGCAGGGTTGGTTTTACAACTTTAACACTAAAATCTTAGTTACACCATTCCAGAATGTGTCGATTATTATTTGCAAGTTGACAGATATATTATGCAGCTATTACTGTAGCTGTGTAAAATCAGTCAATAGACAAAATTGTTGACAAGAACTGGAACTGATGAGGCACTTTTCGATCTTTATCTGTTAGGCGGCCCAAGTATAATGCTACACTACTTCTCGAGTCTCTTTTTGTCTCCCGAAATACTAGAAACTCCGGAACCAATATTTACTTTGCCAATGTTTTTCTGTTTAACTACAATAACCACAAACTTTGAATGTTGTTTGCATTTTCTTTTTCTTCTACTTGGTATAAGCCATTGGTCTATTCTTATATTCCACCAAATGTAGACAGATAGCTAATCTATTTCAATCCCCTAGAAGGGAACTGCCACTTCAATATTGTAGTTAGTGTGTTCAACATACCCAATGGGACTAGCGATTTGTCTTTTCAACCATCGAGAAATGAGTAAAAAATCCAAATGTGGACATCAAAAGCAAGGCTGCTATAGTGTAAGGCAAAGATATAATCCACTAGGCCACGCACTCCTCTTCTTGTCGTTTGCAATTCTAAACTAAATTCCAAATGTTTCAATTTGTTATCGGACTATTATTCAAGGTATTCCAAAAATTATCCCTTGTTAATTTCTGAATGAAATCGGGAATTGCATATTTTAGTTTAAAAAATTGATCAGTTGGTAGTTAATTAACAAAATTGTGCATTTTCTTATACGAGCCCAGGCTCATAATAGTTCGGCCGGCACACATTTTTGAGTATACTATTTTTCTGACAGGAAAAAGAAGCCATTATTGACGACATTACAAAAACGTGATATGATTCAGGAGGCACGCAAGGGCCTCCATTATCAAAATTTAATTCGATTACGCCCTCGCCACGCAACAAGTATCAAAACGCAACATTCATTACCAGATCGCCAAAATTCAAAGACGCAGTTTAAACATCTGCATAGCGGCAGCCGTCCCAAAAATTTACAAGGAGCTGCCGCATTACGGCCCAGAGCATAACCTTCATAAACCCATCAAAACAAGATGACAGCGCGACAAAGGAAGTGTTCCGGGCAGTAAACCGCTCAAAAACACAGGGAAGCTGGCGCATTAATTAAAAAGGGCCAACATTACGCGAATTGAGGTGTTGGTCTGTTTCTTTTCCTTTTTACTAATGTTATAAGGTCAGGGTGAACATAAACGATGCACGTATGAAATAATCCGCAGCCGCCCGCGGTAGAAAGCATAATTTGTTTTCCAAGTAGGCAAAGGGCCGAAATAACAGCACCATAAAACTATAAAGTTTGCGAAGATTGCAGCGACGAGAGGAACAGACAGTTTTAGGATTAAGCAGTTTAGAAAATAAAACTCAAAGAGCATCAATAAACACCGGCACCGGATAGTCTGAAATAAAATCCAGGCATTAAAAACTCGCGTTCAAATCGAGGAACAATGAAAACCCACGCCGCGAGGGCTGATTGAATTAAAGAAAACACCGACCACCGGAGCATGCGAAAAAAATCGCCTAAACAGTGGAAGCACGGGGCAGCAAGGCCGCGTACCAGGGAGTCCGCGAAGCACAAACCGCGCGGCTTCTATTGTAAAAATAATTTAAGTATTCCTAACTTTGTTAATATGCGGGCGAAACACGTCGAATAAGAACGCAAAATTCAAGTCTTTAGAAAGCGCAAACAATGCAGAGATTTTTTTTCCCTCTCGAGAGTGATAAGCCCGCAAACGCCGCGGCATCTAAAAAGATCGGCGTCACAACCGCGCGGCTTATAGTATAGAAATAATTTAATCAATCCTAACTTTGTTAATATGCGGGCGAAACATGTCGAATAAGAACTCAAAATTCAAGTTTTAAGAAGACAGAAGCAATGCCCATGTCAGCGATAAGATAGCGTTTCGCGCCGCGGAGATCAAAGCCGCGAATCCAATTCCTATCAAATTTGCAAACGTCCCCACTGCCGTTCAGCCAATCGGGAGCGAGGAATCGGCAAACAAAGCCGGCAAGACCTTTATAAACCCCGGGCTTCTTGAGAAGGGCACGGAGTTCCAGCCAGCAGTTCAGCCAGCATCCAGCAGCCACCGCCCTCGGTCCAGCCAGCCTGATTACTCCAGCTTCAACGACACTTAGTCTCCAGCGGTGCTCGCCGAGCTCCTGGGACTTAGAAAATTCCTTCAGCCGCACTTAGTCTCCAGCGGTGCTCGCCGAGCTCCTGGAATTTAGAAAAAGTCGCGGACTCGAATTTAGTCGCCAGTGGTGCTCGCCGAGCTCCTGGCACTTAGCCGAATTTGCCCAAGCGAAGCCGGATCCAGCCGCCCGACACGCCGGCCGCCCCCCCAAACCACTGCCGTCATCGCCTGCAGAGTCACCGCCTCCATGGAGTAAGGACGTTCCTTACTCCCCGTTCCACAGAACGCCGCCGCCAGCCGGCCTCTCCGAGGACGCCACCCCCCCCCACGCCCTAATCAGTCTCATCTATTTTTACAGACTCCAGGAGACCTTCCAACGCCTGTTCGGCCCCTCACCTACCCCCAACCCCGAGTCGCCCTTGACCCTCAAGGCACGCCGTTGTCTACAGTTGCGGCCGCACTCAGGATCGCCCAAGCGAAGCCGGATCCAGCCGCCCGACACGCCGGCCGCCCCCCCCCCCCCAAACCACTGCCGTCATCGCCTGCAGAGTCACCGCCGCCATGGAGTAAGGACGTTCCTTCCTCCCCGTTCCACAGGACGCCGCCGCCAGCCGGCCTCTCCGAGGACGCCACCCCCCCCCCACGCACTAATCAGTCTCATCTATTTTTACAGACTCCAGGAGACCTTCCAACGCCTGTTCGGCCCCTCACCTACCCCCAACCCCGAGTCGCCCTTGACCCTCAAGGCACGCCGTTGTCTACAGTTGCGGCCGCACTCAGGATCGCCCGCCGCCGCCGCCCACCGCGCGGACATCGCCTCCCCGCAGTATTGCCCACGGACCCCGAAGCTCCGAAACCCGGACCGCGCCGCCCGCACCGCCGCCAGCGACAGGTCCACCGCCGCCAGCGACAGGTCCTCCGCCGCCCCCGAAAGTTGGAAGTGGAGTTGGAGCTGCACCTAAGCGCCGAGGAGACACGGGAACTGCAGTCCTTGTGGGACGCATATTGCGCCCCCGCCGAGTCGAGTCGCCGCCCCCAGCTCCCCACAGTAGCCCTGCCGGCCCGAAGCAAGGTCCAGGGTACACCCCACTACCACAGGAGGGATCCGCGGCAGACCAAGGAGCTACGCGACCGACCCCGGCCGTCCCTCCGCTCCTCTCCAGCGCGCATACCGTCCAGCCACCGCCGACACCGCCGCCGCCCGTCACCATCGCCCAGGCGCCCCAATCCGCAGCCATCCGGCCCGACGAGCCGGCGAGGCCGCACACCTAGCCCTCCGAGCCGCCTCCAGCGCCAGAACCTCCGCCGTCCCCGGCACGCACGCCCCTGCCCACGAGAGGAAGAGCCCCGGGACGAAACACGGCGACCCCACCCCACCAGAAGCTTCGAGGCGTCATCAAATACATAGCCTATTATTTTTCTCTTTTGTATATATGTTCAAACAATTAAAAACCTGTGTAAATATCATTCTTTTTGTTTTCTCTCTCTTTCTCCCTCGCGCTTGCACTTAGATCTGCTCCGCCTACCAGGGAGAACACCATTGGCCGACTGAGTTGCCAGGGCCAAATCAACAAGAGTCGCCATTAGTAGTAGTTAGCCCTCGCCCGCCCTCCAACGAGGCCGCGGGACCGAGTCGTGTTAATTGACGCCCGCCAACGTGGGGCCATTTTTTTTGTGGATACCAGAAGGAAAACACGCAAACAACAATGGTCAAGACCAAGAGCAAGAAAACATGGGAGAGACCCCAGAGAGGAGCGAGGAGCAGGCACAAGCAGCACAGGCGAGTGGAAGCTTGCACAGCTCCGAGGTGATCGCCGCGTCTTTATTCCAATGTGAACAAAGAACGCCGCCCCAGAGCGAGAGCCCGGCACAACGCCCGGCCAGCATGGGACCACAACCCCCGGGAACGCACTATCATGCGGACTTGGGAACAACAGCGGCTCAGCCCGCCCAATTTCTGGGTATCGAGAATGCCCAGTGGCGCCCAACACACCCCCAGGAAACGCCAACCGGTTCAAGCACGGTGGCCTTTTCGGCTGAACAATTTCAAACTCTCCTGGCGACCATAGCAACACCCAAAAAGGTCGACCCAGTCCCCGTTTTCAAGGGAGAGGATTTGGACGATCCACAAGAGTTCTTGGACCATTGTGTCCGATAACAAGCGCAGGGAGGTTGCTCCAATGGAGAGCTACTCAAACTAGCAACAAGCGCCCTACAGAGCAAAGCAAGTCAATGGTGGCGGCCCTATGCATCGTTACCATTAGCCTGGACGGAGATCGAGGAACGATTTAGGAAGAAGTTCGACAGCCCGGAAATCCGCGCTGCTCTGACCACCCAACTGTACGGCCAGAAGCAAGGAGTTCGGGACAACGCCGAGATATTTCTCTTACGAAAAATTCAATTGGTACGACGCCTGGAAGTGCAGCAGCCAATGCAGTCCTTGGTAGCCATCTTGGTGGAACTGCTCAAGCCAGCCATACGGCCCTACCTGAGACTCGCCCCGCCCACGAGCATGGATGAACTACTCGACAAAGTCGCCGCCATTGAAAAAGATCTGGAAGATCAAGCCCCACCACCAGCCCGGGAAATACGCCCCCGAGAAAACTCAAACCCTGCACTGCCCCGGTGTTATTACTGCCCGGGCTACCATTTCATTAGGGACTGCCCCCAGCGCCGTCAACCAGACCCAACGCGCCCTAATGTCCCCGCACGCACCGCCACCAACCCGCCCATCACCCGGACCGAACCGCCCCGCGACGAGACGTCGGGAAACGGAGGGAGGCCAGGGCGAGTCAACGCCGAGACCCAGCCCACGGCCCAGGCCAGTGCCACGCGCTAAGCGGCCCCCGTGGTCGGCCCCTGCCCCGTATTCTCGTACGATTCGAGCCAGGACAGCAGGAGATTCACGCCCTAGTGGACTCGGCCGCCACACATAATTTCATCAACGCCCGATGGGTCCACGACGACGACATCAGGCCATACCACCATTCGGAAGCTAAGACAGCCCAGGAGGATGCCACCATGAAGCTAAAAGGGGAAAGCAGGATTCAGTTCAATATAGAACTAGAGGCCTACACCACCCCCTGCATCGTGGCGGAGGATCTACGGGAAGACCTCATCTTGGGACTGCCTTGGCTAACCGAGCAAGAAGCAACGTTTGATTTCGCTCGTCGATGCATTCACCACGGTACCACGCACCGACGCACCACCTACTGCCTAGGCCCCGAGCAGATGCCCGCTCTACAACAAGAGCCCCTACAGCTCACCAGCCTTGGATCACATATGCCTAGCCAGTGGAAGGAACAATTGGGTGCCGTACTGAATGAATTTCCAGACGTATGGAGGACCACTGCACCTCCCACACGTACTCTACAGCACGTCGTCAGGACGACCAGCGACGCACCCATCAGGAGCCCACAGTATCGCTATTCAGAGGACAAGAAGCGAGTAATTACCGAACAGATCGAGGAAATGTTGGCCAAGGGGTTTATTGAGCCGAGCCACTCCCCGCACAACTCCCCCATAGTCGTGGTGACCAAGAAGGACTCCACGCCTAGGTTCTGCATGGACTTTAGGCGCCTGAACGAAGCCACTTGGGATGAACCTGCGGTACTCCCTCTAATACACGAGACCCTGAAGGATCTCGGCCCCGCCATCATTTTCACATCACTCGACCTGAAGTCTGGATATTGGCAGATTGCCCTCCACCCCGAGTCACGGGCGTACACCGCCTTCACCACTCCTGATGGAGCCGCGTATCAGTTTCGCGTCATGCCTTTCGGTCTAAAAACAGCACCCATGACCTTTCAGCGACTGATGGCCCGCGAAGTCCTGGTAGGGTACCTACATCGGTTTTGCTTAGTCTACCTGGATGACATAATCATCTACTCGACGACCTGGGCAGAGCACCTCACTCACTTAAGGAAGGTACTCGAGCGCCTCCAGGAACATGGGCTGATCTGCTCCATAAACAAGTGCCGATTTGGAGAGGATAGACTACGCTGCCTCGGACACACGGTAGGCCCAGACGGAAACGAACCCCAACCAGAGCACATCGAGCAGGTAATCAGCACCACCGCCCCAACTAGTCGCAAGAAGCTCAGACAATTCCTTGGGTTATGCAACTGGCTCCGGGAATACGTCCCTAACTTCGCGGACTTAGCCGCCCCACTCACCGATCTACTAAGCCCCAAGAAAAAGTGGGCCTGGACCGAAGACACCCAACGCGCCCTGGAGGCCATTAAGGACGCCCTCTGCGCCCCCCTTCGCCTCGCCAGACCCGACGCCTCTAGACCCTTCGTACTACAGACGGACGCCAGCCAATTAGGGATAGCGGCGGTGCTTTTCCAGGAGCGCGCAAATGGCAGCCGAGATATCGTCTCATACGCAAGTGCGAGATTCTCCCCCGCAGAAACCCGCTACCACTCCAACGAGCAGGAGTGCCTAGCCGCAGTATGGGCAATAAAAAGGTATCGGCCCTACCTAGAGGGACGAAAGTTCACTCTCCGGACGGACAACAAGGCTCTCACCTGGCTCAACGCGCAAAAGGACCAGCGGGCCAAACTGACACGATGGGCCCGATTCCTCCAGGATTTCACCTTCGACATCGAGCACTGCCCCGGGAAGGCCAATGAGCTTCCAGATGCACTATCAAGGCAGCCCGCAGAGGAGCACCCGGATACACTCTGGGACAACGCAGACCGCCTACTTCCTCCTCTGCAACCCCAAGCAGAAACCCGAGACGAAGAGCACCCGTTGGTTTTTGCTATCACCCACAGCCCCGGCAACGGGACAAACGCGGGCCCCCAGGAAAGCGCCGACCCTCCTAGAAGTAGGACCAGCGCCGATCAGACGGGCAGGTACCCTCAGCACCCACCGCCTTCCCACGCCATACCAGCCGTAGCCAAGACCGGTATCCTCGATTACTACCACTGGTACCGCGGACGTCACCGCACCGCCGCCGAGACCGTCCAACTCCTGTCGAAGTACCACAGCTGCCCCAACATAGCGCAGGAGGTAAGGGAATACTGCGAACAGTGCCCCGACTGCATAGCCCAGCCCCGGGTCAACCTTTTGGTCGCCCAACTACCGGAGCTCACCGCCCGGATCCAGCAACATCAGCTCACCGATCCCGCCACGCAGACCCTGTTCAACCGGTGGCATGAGAGCTATGCCAGCCCCCATTCCACGCCAGCTCTGCGGGAAGTACAAGAGCAGTACGACGTCAGCGAAGGCTATCTCTATCGACAAACGCCCGCGGGACCGCGACTGGTAGTACCCCCCGAAGCCCGCGCCGAGGTGGTATACGAGTACCATGACCACGCCCTAGCAGGTCACCCCGGGATAGCCGAGACCACAAGAGCCATCACACAGCACTTCTTTTGGCCGGACATGCGCACCTACATCCGGGATTACGTCCGGCTCTGCGTCCTGTGCCTGAGATGTAAGAAGGGTCGCAACCAGGCCAAGGCGGCGCAAAGACCCCACCAGCCCCGGAACGCCTGGAACACATTGGCCCTCGACCTCATGGGTCCCTACCCCCGCTCTACCCGAGGCAAGCGGTTCATTTTAGTGGTCACCTACCTGTTCACACAGTGGACCGAAGCATTCGCCCTCTCCCGCAGCACCGCCCCGGTCCTAATAAAAACCCTCGAAGACGAAGTATTTTCCCGGTATGGATACCCACGCGCTCTGCTAACAGACAACGGCCGCCAGTTCATCAGCACCCCCTGGCAGCAGGCCTGTCAACGGTGGGCGACACGGCAGTGGACCACGGCAGTCTATCACCCACAAGCCAACCCCACCGAGAGAAGAAATCAGGAAATCAAACGCGGACTCCGCTTGCACCTACAAGGGGAATCCCACCAAATGTGGGACAAGTATCTGCCCTCCATATTGTTCGCCCTACGCACCAGGAAAAATCAAGGGATGGGATGCACTCCGGCCCACGCCATGTTTGGGAAAGAAATTCTACGACCCGGAGAATGGCAACTACAGATTCCGGAGGGAGGAAGCCATGACCCCGCGCTACCGCAAGCTCACCAACGAGCACCCCGAGACGAAGCCATACGAGCCCACGCAGCTCCTAGGCCCCCAGCAGAGCCTGCGCCCGAGCAACCCACCTTCCACCCCGGACAACAAGTCCTCACGAAGGAATACCCCTTGTCCAACGCAGCCGAAAACCGCCACGCCGGGTTCCAACCCAAATGGGGCGGACCATACCACGTAACCAGGCAGCTTGGACCCAACACATATTTAATACAAAAAGACCAAGGCCCCATTAAACTACACGCCGATCAACTCCGCCGCTTTCCCGGCCGCGCCATTGATCCTGTGCGGGTCGAGGACGCCGAAAGGGGGGGGGAATTGATATGATTCAGGAGGCACGCAAGGGCCTCCATTATCAAAATTTAATTCGATTACGCCCTCGCCACGCAACAAGTATCAAAACGCGGCATTCATTACCAGATCGCCAAAATTCAAAGACGCAGTTTAAACATCTGCATAGCGGCAGCCGTCCCAAAAATTTACAAGGAGCTGCCGCATTACGGCCCAGAGCATAACCTTCATAAACCCATCAAAACAAGATGACAGCGCGACAAAGGAAGTGTTCCGGGCAGTAAACCGCTCAAAAACACAGGGAAGCTGGCGCATTAATTAAAAAGGGCCAACATTACGCGAATTGAGGTGTTGGTCTGTTTCTTTTCCTTTTTTTACTAATGTTATAAGGTCAGGGTGAACATAAACAATGCACGTATGAAATAATCCGCAGCCGCCCGCGGTAGAAAGCATAATATTTTTTCCAAGTAGGCAAAGGGCCGAAATAACAGCACCATAAAACTATAAAGTTTGCGAAGATTGCAGCGACGAGAGGAACAGACAGTTTTAGGATTAAGCAGTTTAGAAAATAAAACTCAAAGAGCATCAATAAACACCGGCACCGGATAGTCTGAAATAAAATCCAGGCATTAAAAACTCGCGTTCAAATCGAGGAACAATGAAAACCCACGCCGCGAGGGCTGATTGAATTAAAGAAAACACCGACCACCGGAACATGCGAAAAAAAAATCGCCTAAACAGTGGAAGCACGGGGCAGCAAGGCCGCGTACCAGGGAGTCCGCGAAGCACAAACCGCGCGGCTTCTATTGTAAAAATAATTTAAGTATTCCTAACTTTGTTAATATGCGGGCGAAACACGTCGAATAAGAACGCAAAATTCAAGTCTTTAGAAAGCGCAAACAATGCAGAGATTTTTTTTCCCTCTCGAGAGTGATAAGCCCGCAAACGCCGCGGCATCTAAAAAGATCGGCGTCACAACCGCGCGGCTTATAGTATAGAAATAATTTAATCAATCCTAACTTTGTTAATATGCGGGCGAAACATGTCGAATAAGAACTCAAAATTCAAGTTTTAAGAAGACAGAAGCAATGCCCATGTCAGCGATAAGATAGCGCTTCGCGCCGCGGAGATCAAAGCCGCGAATCCAATTCCTATCAAATTTGCAAACGTCCCCACTGCCGTTCAGCCAATCGGGAGCGAAGAATCGGCAAACAAAGCCGGCAAGACCTTTATAAACCCCGGGCTTCTTGAGAAGGGCACGGAGTTCCAGCCAGCAGTTCAGCCAGCATCCAGCAGCCACCGCCCTCGGTCCAGCCAGCCTGATTACTCCAGCTTCAACGACACTTAGTCTCCAGCGGTGCTCGCCGAGCTCCTGGGACTTAGAAAAAGTCGCGGACTCGAATTTAGTCGCCAGTGGTGCTCGCCGAGCTCCTGGCACTTAGCCGAATTTGCCCAAGCGAAGCCGGATCCAGCAGCCCGACACGCCGGCCGCCCCCCCAAACCACTGCCGTCATCGCCTGCAGAGTCACCGCCTCCATGGAGTAAGGACGTTCCTTCCTCCCCGTTCCACAGAACGCCGCCGCCAGCCGGCCTCTCCGAGGACGCCACCCCCCCCCCACGCCCTAATCAGTCTCATCTATTTTTACAGACTCCAGGAGACCTTCCAACGCCTGTTCGGCCCCTCACCTACCCCCAACCCCGAGTCGCCCTTGACCCTCAAGGCACGCCGTTGTCTACAGTTGCGGCCGCACTCAGGATCGCCCAAGCGAAGCCGGATCCAGCCGCCCGACACGCCGGCCGCCCCCCCCCCCAAACCACTGCCGTCATCGCCTGCAGAGTCACCGCCGCCATGGAGTAAGGACGTTCCTTCCTCCCCGTTCCACAGGACGCCGCCGCCAGCCGGCCTCTCCGAGGACGCCACCCCCCCCCCACGCACTAATCAGTCTCATCTATTTTTACAGACTCCAGGAGACCTTCCAACGCCTGTTCGGCCCCTCACCTACCCCCAACCCCGAGTCGCCCTTGACCCTCAAGGCACGCCGTTGTCTATAGTTGCGGCCGCACTCAGGATCGCCCGCCGCCGCCGCCCACCGCGCGGACATCGCCTCCCCGCAGTATTGCCCACGGACCCCGGAGCTCCGAAACACGCCCACGGGACAGGAAGCCCTGTACGACCAGACTCCGCCCGGACCGCGCCGCCCGCACCGCCGCCAGCGACAGGTCCTCCGCCGCCCCCGAAAGTTGGAAGTGGAGTTGGAGCTGCACCTAAGCGCCGAGGAGACACGGGAACTGCAGTCCTTGTGGGACGCATATTGCGCCCCCGCCGAGTCGAGTCGCCGCCCCCAGCTCCCCACAGTAGCCCTGCCGGCCCGAAGCAAGGTCCAGGGTACACCCCACTACCACAGGAGGGATCCGCGGCAGACCAAGGAGCTACGCGACCGACCCCGGCCGTCCCTCCGCTCCTCTCCAGCGCGCATACCGTCCAGCCACCGCCGACACCGCCGCCGCCCGTCACCATCGCCCAGGCGCCCCAATCCGCAGCCATCCGGCCCGACGAGCCGGCGAGGCCGCACACCTAGCCCTCCGAGCCGCCTCCAGCGCCAGAACCTCCGCCGTCCCCGGCACGCACGCCCCTGCCCACGAGAGGAAGAGCCCCGGGACGAAACACGGCGACCCCACCCCACCAGAAGCTTCGAGGCGTCATCAAATACATAGCCTATTATTTTTCTCTTTTGTATATATGTTCAAACAATTAAAAACCTGTGTAAATATCATTCTTTTTGTTTTCTCTCTCTTTCTCCCTCGCGCTTGCACTTAGGTCTGCTCCGCCTACCAGGGAGAACACCATTGGCCGACTGAGTTGCCAGGGCCAAATCAACAAGAGTCGCCATTAGTAGTAGTTCGCCCTCGCCCGCCCTCCAACGAGGCCGCGGGACCGAGTCGTGTTAAACGTAATAGACTGAACTGGGCTAGGGAACACCAACATTGGACTCAAAGACAATGGGAAAGTATAATTTGGAGTGATGAGTCCAAATTTGGTGTTTGCATAGGTGATTCTCACAAAAGAGTATTGCGGACATCCTCTGAGGCATATCATAATGATTGTCTAATAAGAAAAGTAAAGTTCCCAGCATCAGTCATGATATGGGGTTGTATGTCGGCAAAAGGTGTAAGTAAATTACATTTTATAGATGAAACAGTTAATGCACAGAAATACAAAGGGATTCTGGAAGAAAGCTTCTTACCATCAATTGCACAATGCGCAACGAATGACGGTGACTTGATGTTCCAACAGGAAGGTGTACCGTGCCATACGGCAAAAATTATTCGTACGTGGTTCCAGGACCATAACATTCCACTACTAAAATGGACGTCTTCTAGTCCAGACTTGTCTCCAATCGAGACACATTGGCATAACATGAAGAAACAACTGCGGAAAAATCCAGCACGTACAGTACCTGAATTGAGAGCTACCTTGCAGAACATATGGAATAATATTTCACCAGAACAGTGTGCAAGACTTGTAAACACAATGCCTAGCAGAATTAAGGCAGTTATTGCTAATAAAGGCGATGTAACCCAATATTAAAATCAGGCCGAACTGTTATGACCCAACAGTTGAGCCACATTCCTTGTTATACAAAGATTATCCATTATGTAAATTAAATATAGTTTTCAATTTTTATAAGTTAAAAGTCTATATTTTATTGTAGTTGTAATAGTTTTGTTGAAATGTTTCACCATTTGTATAGATTTCGCATTATATTAAAGCACCTATTCAAAAATGTGTGCCGGCCGAACTATTATGAGCCTGGGCTCGTACTTTGTAACAATATCGATAGTAAAATACTGCTCTAAGGATTGCTTGATTGAACAACCTATAGTTTCCATATCGAGCCCTATGAAGAAGCACTCACGTTATTTGTACTAAATAAGAGTGTTTCACTTGCATTTCTACAAATATATGTTCTTCTCAACTAAGTATATTCAACTTTAAATCTTAGAATACTTTTATACCAAGCAGTGATCTTTGTGTATCGCACATTGCACAGGAAACAAGATGTTTATACCACATGGAAATACGGCGACAAGCTGGATAAAATACACCCTATAACAAAATTAATTCTTTAAATTAAAACTGAACCAACAAGAAACATGAAAAACTAATAAATGACAATATTATAAGTTATTCTACAGTTAGACAAATAAATTTTTAATTCAAAAAATGATTTTTTTGTAATCTAGTTTTTTCATATCAAAAACAATGAAATAAAAATCAACGTTCTCCTCATTAGATCCAATCGTAATTTGAGCCTGGAATAACCTTAACCGACCAATCAGAGCACTTCACACATTGCACAAGTTCTTCCAAAAACAAACTGATTCGTTTCTGCTGTTTCATGAAAATGATGTGTGCAGTGTGCTCTGTTTGGCATAAACACTCTCATTTTAATACTGAATATTTGTGTCAAAATTTTATGCGAGGGTCTATGTGCAACGAGTTTGCTCACGGTACATATTGCGTGGCATAAATGTGTCCTTAATTTTACAAAAAAACTCACTTGTTATTTACTTCTTTTAATGCTTTTAGAGTATTAGATATATACAATTGCGCTTATAATTAATATCACTTTTAAAGACAACTTATAATTCTTTTATGATAAATGCAGGAATGTCGGACATTTATGTCACCGTGTTTAACAGAATTATATTTTAGTTCAACACTTAATACCTGGCCATATTACTTGACAAAACATTTCAGCAATAAAGTAAGCAATTATTTATTGGATAATATGCAATTTAGTACTGGTTCATTCTTTTATTGTTCTTTGTTATTTTTACCCGTATGTTAAGTATTTACAACAAATACTTCTTATTGCCCAATTAAAGTAAAAGATTAAAAAGTTATACTTTACATAATATTAGCTTTCTCTTGAGCAACTAGATTAAAGAGTATCAAGAACAAAAAATATGATGTAAAGTCTGTTCACGAAACTCCTGGGTTGTCAAATTGTAATAATTATATTTAAGTTGGCAGCAAATTTAAAATTTTGTTGGTAACTTTCTACTTTCACATTTGGAAACACTGCAAAATTTTGAACTTTCAAATTTCAAAATTTGATTTATTTGTCAAAGTGACATTTCAATTTGTAATTGTCTCTATCAACGAAGAAACTTTTTTAAAATTAAAAAAATTGGCAAACCAAAGAGAGTTTTACTATTGGCAAGAGAAAAGAGAGCAGTAGTAAATTATTACTTAGAAAAAAAGCAGGAGCACAGTCAAAAATTAACAAAAAACCAAATTTGTCTCAAAGCAGCAAATTTATTTTCAGTGAGTTACAATATTACTTTAAAATATAAATCAATTCGTTATTTTTAAAAATGTATCTTATAGATTAGCGTAAATCAAGTATTTGCAATTATAAAACAACATGATGTAGGCGAACCGTTGAAAGATTCAGAAAAAAGAGGTAGAAAGAGAAAGAATACTGGCGATGATTTTATTATTCACTTTTTAAAAGAAGAATTATCTCGGAAAATTTATGCTTATCATGAGAAAGGAGAACATTTTACTTTAAATGATCTACACAATTACGCCACACAGGATTTGGAGTACACAATGTGACGAACTAATCTTTATAAAATTATCAGGGTTATGGGATATAGATACAAAATATGTAACAACAGGGTCATTCTTTCGGAACAATCCCATATAAAAGCTTTAAAAGTATCTTTTCTAAGAAAATACTTACAATATTTGGAAGACGGACAAGAAATTAACTTTATTTATCTTGATGAAACTTGGATATATAAGAATGGAAGCCAAGTGCGTATGTGGGTGCATGATGAAGATTTTAAGGCAAATCCTAGAAAAGTTAAAAATGAGGGGAAAAGATTTAGAGTGTTACATGCTGGTTTTCTAGATGGGTGTAGTTTTCTTTTAGATAGTAAGGTAGAAGACCGAGACTATCATAAAACTATGTACGGCGAGACATTTATGAATTGGATTGTTAATCAGTTGCTTCCAGCATTGAACAAGTTGAATGGGAAGTGTGTTATAATAATGGATAATGCTCCATGCAATTCTGTAGTCCTCGACAAACCACCTACTGTCTCTTTGAAAAAATCAAAAATGACAGATTGGCTGACTCAAAATAAAATTGCGTTCAATGAAAAAAGCACCAAACACCAACTTTGGGAAATTATAAGGCCATTGATTAACACCAACAAAAAATATGTTGTTGATGCATTTCTATCCCAACATGGGCATGCCGTTCTTACACTGCCTCCTTACCAATGCCAGAATAATCCCATAGAGTTAGCATGGGCATTTGCAAAAAACTATTACAACAAGCATATACAATCCCAACCTTCATCCAAAGATAATGTTCACAAGTTATGGCGTATAGCTCTTAGTAATTTTACAGAGCAAATGTGGAAGAACAGTATTGCTCATTGTGAAACACTTATTAAAAATGACTGGATAAAATACATGGGCACTTGCAGTGTGGCGGATATTCCTCCAGTCATAATATCGTTAACTGAATCTGATACTGATGAGTCCGACATGGAATTCTCTTCAGATTCTGAAACAACAGACTGATTGTGGAAATATAAAAGTATTCACTATAAATTTCTTAACCCTTAAGTACTAACGTTACGTCTGGGAGACAGAAATGTTCGAAGCGCGTGTATTATTTCCCTCTCCAGTTAAGATTTATGGTTGATCCTTCATCTACCTTCAAACTACCTAAAAATAACTCAGTTTTTAAAATTTCACTGCGGTGGGATGTTTTGTGCGGAAGTTTTTTGTATTTAAAAATAAATACCATCTCAGAGACGTGACGTTAGTGTGCACGCTACTCTTTTTGCATGATGGATCAAAAACCAACTTGCTCAAATACAGTTAGATCAACAGACAGTTGCTTGAGCAGCAAGTGTTCCAGTAGTATAATGAATTAGACAGTGAGGACAGTAACAGAGAACATAATATTGATGAAAATTCTGCTATACTTAGTTACCCTAATGTGTTCATCTTGCACTAATTCTGTATAGTTTTAGGGTGGTGTGAATTTTTATACGTATTTTTTTTTCTTACTTTTTTTTAGTTAAGTTGTGTGAGAATACCATTGTCTGTTGAAATATGTTTGCCGATAATAAAAAAATTATTAAAAATTGCCTTTTTCTCTAATTAAGTTAACATCTACAAATTTAAACACGGTTTTCTATTTGACTCTGTAAATGCTAATATTTTTATGAATTTATATTTTTTATGTGATTAAAATACGCTTGATACATCATTGCATAGTACTTTATGTTTAAAAAAAATAGTAATAAATTCATAAATAACTATATGCCCGTCTCTGAGACGTCATGTTAGTACTAATGCACCACAACAGACATGTTAGTACTTGAAGGTTAATCTCTCTCTTTTTCTGGAGCACTACAGCCCTAGGTGCGTTTTGGCTTAAAATTCAATACTTACATTTCCAATTTGTAACTTTGTTTAATACTAATATTTTTCTACTTTTGACATAAAACCATCAAACATAACCTATCTTTATTTATCACTAGTTTAGTCACGAGATTTGAAGTACATTCCACAAAAAAGTTACTATTATAAGTACACTCAAGACATTTTAAAACAATTATTTTTGACAGCCCAGGAGTTTTGTGAACAGAGTTTAAATACATATTCTTATAGAAATTTTTATAAAGATTTTTTAAATACACAGGCAACATGGAAGTTATAAAAGTTTGTAGGAAACAGGAATAAAAATTGCTCGGTTGGATGTATAACTGTATTAATTTGTAAATCACTTAGCATATGCAAATGCTTACAAAATTGTACAAAACATTAGTTTAAGTAACGTACATACATGTACCAAAATATAACGTAGGAGAATGTTGACAGTTACAGTACTATGATGACATCTATATGCAATGACAAACAAATAACAATTATTCTTTGATTAGTACTGCTGCGCTTAAAAATATATTTACAGTTATTCAATATATTAATTACATATATATGATTTTATAGACATAACAATGATATAAAATAGTGGTAAATTTACTTTTCACAGAGATAAAATTAAAAAAATATACATAACTAAATCGTCGGTAAAAATATAAAATGACTATTGTTACTACGCTATTCCAAGTCTTACCTACAAGTCAGACTCAGGTCATCTTATCACTTAAAATAAAAACCTATGGCATGTCATGGTCAATATAACAAAGTTATTGCTCTATGGCACTGTTTGCCAGCATTAAGTACAAAAAGATCAATAATGCCTTTAAGGAACTACAAATTCAGCGCCGAAATCTTCAAGAATCATAATTACCCCGCACTACATTAAAAATTGACTACGTGGAATGAAAATACTCGAATATTCATAAAAAAACTTTGGCTTCGTCATCTAATATTTTAATGGCTAATACACGATTACATTCTTGATATAGGCAATATAGCAGCCAACCTTACAGTTCATAGCTGCACTGGTAGTTTCGAGTACAAAATATATTACAATATGGCTACATATGATCACTAAAAAACCACAATTTACACCGATATATCAGTATTTTGTACAAAGAACTTGCCTAAAACCGATTATATTAAAAAAGCTGCCAGTAAAGAAAATGAATAAATAATTCGAGGTTCTTTCTACGAAATAGGCCCTGATATAACGGCAAATGAGCATTTTCTCACTTTAAATTTAATTTCCTATAAGTAAAAAATGGTTTTCGAGGGACAGGGGAACGTAAAACTAACTACCTACCAGTTCAATTTGGCGATACTTTTTTCTTAAATTGGACACTGGATCCTTAAAAAGCACCGGATCTAAGCGCAAGTTGGAACGGAGTAGAGGCATGTAACCGAATACAGCTGCAAAAGTATTAAGGCAAGTCTGTCTCTGAATGAAATGATCGGGATCATTCCACGGTGATCGGCCACCGCTAGACGGCTGTTCCTTATATTGCTTTCTTTGTGTAACTTTAATAGGTGGCCTGCGAGTCACGTGACTAACAAGAAAGTTCATGAGTATGTCTTCACAATTTTGACTCTGCTCTACCGTTTTATGGAGCAAAGGACTAAGCCATTCGGTGTATAAAACGTTATAATAACGGTGATAAAACGCCGCACCTGTTAAAACTATAGAATAATCGTTAGTCCACTTAGAAGTGTAACCCCAAGATCCTTTGGCGTCGTCCCAGTAATGCGACCTCGCAGGATATCCAACGATGCGATCAGGAAACTGCATCCACACTTTGAAAGCAAAGTCAACCTCATCTGTAGTCAGTACAGTATCTTCATCAAGAGACAGTACACCGGCTGTTTGGATCAAAGGATGAGGATGAAACCGCTGCGATATGCTAGGCTTGCTGGGATCTGACGTAAACTGAAGGACGTTCAATGGAACGTGTGTCGGCAGCGATGGCCAGCGAGCTTTAGGCGGAGGATTTTTATCATTAGACCATACTATTACAATCTGGAAAAAACAAAAATATTACATTGTTTATGATATGTTAAATACAGTCTTACCCTAGCAACGTATTTACTACGTGCGATGCTGCTAATAAGGCGATACAAAGGAGAAGAAGGTACAACTAGTGATCCGAGTTGGCAGTATACTACGGCAGTAAAACGATCTACGTTAGCTTCTGCAATGAATGGAAACTGCATAGGCGAATCCGAGAACTGCGGAAGGGTGAGTAAGGCTCCTGGAGATGTGTTCCATACGGTACCATCACGTGGAGGTTGCTTTGGTAAACGTTCACGTATGATCTGCAAGATAAAATAGAAATATGTGAAAGTTATATTTTTACACCTTCTAACCGCTAATTTTATAGTAAACTGTTTGAAAGAAACTAAGAATAAGACACCAATATTAGAAAACATTATTATATTTGTTTTATTAAGTAATTCGCAAACGTCTTCTTCTCCTTTTATATTAGGCTTACGCCTGTTTTTCTTCAAACGATGAGGTAAGCCAGCTATCCCTTCATTGCTTGAGGGATCTCCCTGAGTTTCTTTTGCCAGGTGGATTTGACTGGTAAACGATCTTAACTATTCTTGTTGTCTTCTGCTCGTTGGACATGATTCAGCCATTCTTTCTTTCGTGTCTTTACCAACTTAATTATATCGCATGTTCCACACTGATTTCGAATATCGGCATTTCTTATCCTGTCTCAACGCGTTTTGCCTGTGATAGCTCTGAGGGTGTTCATTTGTGTCACACAAACGTCTGCGATTATGAATAAAATAACATGCACTAACATACCTACTAAAGTAGGTATATTTAGACCCGCTAATCCGATATGGAATTAACGTAAAAACCGGTTGGCCCAACGCAAGTGTATGCTGATTGCTTTCCTAGAAATTTTAAACTTGTCCTTGAATATTATGTGAAGTGCAAGTCGTAGTCTCTTTCTTCTTGGTGTTTACATTCATTTTTGGAGAAGTTAAACTTTTTAGCGTTGTCTATTTTTCGTGGCCTGCAGTAAGTTTTATATCATCAAACTATCTCATGGAGGGTCTACCCCTAAGTCTCTTATAATTGTCGGGTCTCCAAGTCAGGTTTGTTTGTTGCCACTTGTCGATATTATCTCTTTTTCTAATGTGTCTCGTGTAAGACCATTTCAGTCTGGTCAATTATATTACTGCATCGATACTTTGGTCTTTTCTCTAATCCAGGTGTTCGGTTTGTGATCTCTCAAGCAGATCCCCAGCATGGCTCGTTCCATCGCACGTAGTGTTGTTTTAAGTAATTATTGTAGTAATTCACGTAGTACAGTGTTATATTGTTGCCTGGATTAAACAAAGATGCATTATTCGATGAGTCTAATATGGGATTTTTCTAGACCTGTTGGCTAAATTCAAATAGGCGGAACTTCCAATTTATTTCAACCAGTAGACAAAGGCCTCATCTTGACTAGCGTTAATCCAATATTGGACTAGCAGGCTTGAATATACTTTAGTTACTATGTTTAAGGTGTATTAGTATTTTTTATTGATAAGTTCTTGCAGTTAAATTGCAGTCTATGATACACAGTACTACATTATAAAGAAGTTCAAAAGTTACTACATAAAATGACTTATTGTGCAAACTTCAACACTCGATATCTTAAAAGCTATGTCTACATTTATGTCAGTGATTAAGAGAAGGCAATAAAATACCACACTATATCAGTATAAAATATAACATGATAAAAAAAATACATTCAGAAGAGATGGCTATAAATTACTTCGGCATGTGCATTATGTCACCATAAAATAAATCGTCACAGAATATGTTACTAAAATACAAACATCTTAAGAAATTCACTGCTACCATTGATAAATTTAATTTTTGATTCCACATAACAACTCACTTACAGAAACCCAAAGCCAAGTAAAAATTGAAGGTAACACTGTACTAGAACATATTAATTAGGCGAAGTGACATAAAAAGTGATGAAAGTATTTTCAAATACACATGCACACCAATGCTTGACGTAGTTTTGTTAAAATCAGGCAGTATGAATAGAACACAAAAACTCTAGTTTTAAGAAAGTAGAAAATGTGGTGTGTACCTAGGAAGTGAAACTTCAAATGAAGCAGCCACAGGAAAGAAGTAGAAAAAAGGATTATAGTAGCAACAATAAGTGCAGTGCATGTTAAAGAGATTGAAATTGAGACTTTATAAAACAACAATGACACCAGCAGCAGCGATGTACACTTGTATAACCTGGGCGCTGAGACAAAGAAAAATGAAAGTGGTCTGGGAAAGGAAAATGTTGCTGTTTATATTTGGAGCAGTGAAGAAAGAAGAAGTGTGTGGAAGTAGAAAGAATAAAGAGGTCAAAGAACTATTTAAAAAACCAGGAATAGTAAGCATTATATTACAAAACAGGATAAGATGGCTGAGACATTTAGCACTAAAAAGGCGTATTGGAAGATCATAACCGGAAAGTGAAGCTAAGGAAAATAGTCGGTAAGATATGTAGAACACCTAAAACAGTTGAATCTAGGAAAGTTTACCGAAAACACTTTACCGACGGAAAGTTGGCCGAAAGGAAAGTTTACTGAAAGGAAAGTTCGCTGAATAGGAAATTTGACCGAAAAGAAAGCTTACCGAAACACAATTGACCGAAAGGAAATTTGACCAAAATTATAAAATCCTATATATTGAGACGATATTAAGATAGGGGTATCTAGTTCTTTATTTATCTTCGGTTGAAGACAGGTGTTATTTGTTCTATAATTTTGAATTTAAAAAAAGGGTTGTTGTGTTGATTATTTATTAACTGTTACTTTTCTCAAATATGGCATGACTCGTCAGACTATAAAGCATAGCGGACAGTGAAGGGTTTAGTTATAAATAATCTTAATTTGCATTGTTCATGTAGTTGATTGTGTAATTAGAATTTATATGTAGATTTATTTTTAAATATTATGTAACGTGGGCATAAAGTATGAGATAACATATACTACATAATCAGACTAATCTAGCCAATAAGAACATCAGGATTCAATAAAAAGTAGTAATAAAAATAAGCAGGATTGGTTATGAAAAAATTATTAAGGTTCTTAATAAGAATAATCACATCTGCTTTGAACAAAATTTTTTGGCATTGACATAAGTACACTAATTAATTTTAATAAAAAAAAGGTCGGACAATTGATGTTTGCTTTCGACCAAGGAAAATAATGTAATTAATCTCATTACAAAATACGACAAAGCTAATGTGAAGCAAAGTGTGAAGGAAAATTGAGAAAAATAACTTTGTAGTTCACAAAAAGTGAAAATTAATTTTCAACACCCTGTACATGGTGGATCTAATATGTGCAGAACACTACTTAACAAATACTGAACGAAAAATAAAGTTATTTCTCTTATATTGTTATTAAATCTAATATTTTGTAATACTAGCGAATACTAGCTATTTAAAATAAATTAAGATAACTGCGTTAATTATCCTTAAGGTTTAATGCAAATTTAAAATAAATGAAAAATGCCGTTACATTAATTATATATGGTCTCGTAAAAATAACACAAAGAAATATTTCCTTCTTTTAAGGGTATCATTTAAAGTAAAAAGCACTTGAAGTAGTTGAAATTGTAAAATCAGTTTCTTGTTCTATAGGATTTTATAATTTCCGTCAAATTTCCTTTCGGTTAATTGTGTTTTGGTAAACTTTCCTTCAGCCAAATTTCCATTCGGTAAACTTTCCTTTCGGTCAACTTTCCGTCGGTAAACTTTCTGTCGGTAAGTGTTTTGGTAAACTTTCTGGGACACAAACAGTTGACCATAACTAATTGGTCAAGCATAACAAAAAAGAGAAAACAGTGGAAAGAAATTGTGCAAAGAACTAACGGCATCAAAGGCCTTTACTATTAATTTATGTATACATAACCATTAAAAATTGATGGTTTAAAATAGAAACCAGCAATAAATAAACGTCTATTTGACAAGAAAAATTAGAGAATTGGCATTTTAAACACTTATAATATAATACCAGTTAATATAAAAAATATATATTTAGCAACAGCAGAACCGTACAATATGGAAGTATCAACAAAGAATACTAAGGTGTTGGTATAATCAGCATGGAACCATGATGATGCAAGCTGAAACTAAATAGAAAGGTTTTAGAACAAAAAATGGAATTTACCTATCACAGAGTAAAAAATAAAGCTACTGCAATCTACATCAAGACATAAAATTCCAAACAACACGAGGAGCTCGAGTATCCGGATATATAAAAGACATTCATGGCGAAACAATTATGTCGGTGGAAGCAAAAACCAAAATATATAAAACCATAGTGAGGCCGATAATAACCTATGCTCCAGAGACAAAAGCAGACACGAAAGAGGCCAAACAGATTGTAACCACGACTAGATCAATAACAGGAGAAACAAGGCTACATAGAATACCCAACAACGAGATACGACAATAATGTCGTATCCAAGACATCACAAGGTGAATCAAGAAAAGTATAGAACGAACAATGTAAACCGAGCACACCCTGAAACGCTAATAAGGAAAATGAGAGACTCCAATAAATCCGGAAAAAGAGATTGAGGAAGGTCACCGAAACGATGGGGAGATTGCTGGGCCATGACATCAATGGATACACCGTAAAGTTAATTATAAGTTACTTATGACAAAACAGACTTCGGTCTAATAAAAGAGGAAGAAAAAGATATTTCTATTTATATATTGATCTGAAGATTTTTAGCTGGACTATAATTTTTAACTTTTTTTAACAGGAAATTCTATATAAACTTTAGTTTTGAAAATTATAAAATTTTGGTATTTGTATTTGAATTTAAATTATAAAAAGGATTCAAAATTAAAATTATTTACAACTGCTTTTAAAAATATTTTAACTCTTTAATTTACATAAAAAATAGTACAAGTTTACATAATAAAAAAATAAAATTATCTTTGAATAATACTTATAAATTAATACCCAATTCTGAGTGAGAAATGAGATGATCTACCACCCCAGCATGTGTTCAGCTCATTAGTTGTTTTGGGGTTTGAAGCACTGTATAAGCAAAAAATGTATGCAACAAAGTATTCTATGAAAATTTTAATTACATTTATTAAAACTTTATATCCAAATCTTTTTCTTCTTCCTCCTGTTATAGGCATTACGCCTGTTTTTTTCTAAGGGTTTTGACTTGGCGGTGACTCTATGGATGATGAGATCCAGGCTTTGTTTCCATTGTATGAGTGGACGTCCAACTCTTCTTCTTCATGTTGGCACATTATCCGTGGCTATTTTAGGCAGTCGGTCCTCAGTCATTCTATCAATATTATTATTCCACTCCCGCTTTCGAGTTTTAATGAATTTGGGTACGTCCCAAATTTTGCAACGATATTACGCATCTCCTTATTTGGTATTCTATCTTGTAAGGTCTTACCAACTATAGTTCTGAATTTTCTCATCTTGGTTGTTCGAAGTTTTTGCTTAGTCTTTGCTGCATACGTTAAGAGTGGACTTACAGCACCTTTGTAGACTCTTACTTTGTTTTTTATAGACATATATTTATTATGCTAAATTACATCTCCGAGGCAACCTCCGGCTAGCGTTCCTTTTGCTGCCTGATATTGAACTTCTCGGTATATATCTCTGGTGCTCGTCATTTGGATACTGAAGTATTTAAATTCCATGACCTGTTCTACTACCGTTCCCTCTATTTCCAGTTTACATCTTAACGATTCCCGTGATATATTCAGACATTTTGGCAATCTTTGCGTTTGCCCCATGTTATAGCCTTGAAGTGCTTGAACATTTTCGGTAATCTTATCCACAACTATATTGAATATCCTGGCATAAAGAATGACAGCAAGTGGTAAAGTGAGCTGTGTTTAAACCCGATTTATACGCTAAATAAGGTAGATTTTAAAACGTATTCTAAACAAAATAAGGTAGATTTTAAAACGTATTCCAAACAAAATAAGGTAGATTTTAAAACGTATTCTAAACAAAAGTGGAGGACAATCGCAGATAAGTAATATACAAAACCGGAATTAACAAGGTAGGAACAATTTTAACTAATATCTAGGAAAACTCCAACCACCGATAACAAACAACTCGCCAGCTGACCGGAGGTGAACGGCGCGCCGGCGCAACGAGCGTCAAACAAAGTGAATATTTAAATGAGCGCGGGAAGCCAGGACCGTAACGAGTAAAATCGCGGGACGGAATAAATTTACGGTTTCGAATTAAACTACGGCAATTTAGGCGGTAATCTAATAAAAGTAAAACCAAGCCACCAAAGGAGGTCGAGTGACCCAGGACCGAGTAAAACTGCGGGAAGGAATAAGTGCGCGGTTTCGAATAAAACTACGGCAATTTAGGCGGTAAATGAATAAATGTCAAACCAAGTCACCAAAAGAGGGCAAGCAATCCAGGACCGTAGCGAGTAATATTGCGGGACGGAATAAATTCGCGGTTCCGAATAAATCTACGGCAATTTAGACGATAATCGAATACAAGTAAACCCAAGCAACCAAAAGATGGCGAGTGATGAAGAAAACAACCAGTTGCTCTCAGAGGAAAGCGACGAGGAAGAGCTGGACACGAAAACAATGCTTAAAGCAATCACAAATCACCTAGTCAAAATAGAAAAGAAAATCGATACAAGGAATGAAAAAATAGCGACCTTAGAAAACGAGAACCAAGAAATGAAAGAAAAAATTAAAAATCTACAGCTACAGATAAAGACATTACAAGGGGGAAGTGACAGGAAAAGCATAATATACTATGGAATAACGGAGGAAGTGGAAGAAAAACACGAAACACGAATCCATAAAATAAGAAACGTGTGTAACAGGATGCAGGTGACGATAGAACCGGAATTCCAAATTAATTCCTCCAGAAGGTTGGGAAAATATGAAGAGGGCAAAACTAGACCAATACTGATGCAGTTAACAACAGAAACAAAAAAATATGAGATCCTGAGCAAGAGTTAACTGAAAGACACAAATTTGGGAATATCAGAGGTGTATAATAAAGAAGAACTCGAGAAGAGGAAAACGCTGAAGAAACAGTTAATACAGGCAAGAGAAAAAGGATATAATGCAAAATTAAGGGGAACAAAACTCGTGATAAACGAGGTAATATACACCGAAGAAAACCTAGGAGCGCAAGATCAGCAGGAGAAAGTAAACATAGACAAAGCAACAAAAACCAGAACAGCGAGCCAAAGGTCTCCAGAAAACATAGAGAACAGAAGCCACAAAAAAACTTACCCAGAAAAGACAGACGAAAGTTTTAAAACGAGGACGTTCACCAGAAACCAGATGAAGAGCACCGAAGAACAAGGAATCAAGAAAGGGGACCGAAAGAATATAAACGAAAAAAAAAAACAGACAAACTGATCCAACAGCTACTAGCACCAATCACACAAAAAACCCAGGAACAGGGAAACTCAAAGGATCACATACAAAAAATATAGCAACCAACAAGCTCGGCAACCCCACTGATGACGACGGAAGCAAAGTCTATGGACAATGAGAAGGCACATCAAAAAAACAAAAAAAAATACAAAATCACAAAAAAGAAAATAAAAGGAAGAAAGTATGAAGAGATAAGATTAGCAACTTGGAATGTGAAAACGATGCTCAGACCGGGAAAAATGGAAGAAATCGCAAAGGAAACCCAAAATTACAAAATACATATAGCGGCAATTCAAGAAGTAAGATGGGAAGGGGCAGGAGAGATCACGAAAGAAGGCTACAGCTTTCTTTACAGTGGAGAAAAGAAAACTGGAAGAAATGGAGTAGGCTTCTTCATAACCAGCAAAATGAGAAACAACATCATCAACTTCACGTCAATTGATGGAAGAATAGCAACACTAAGAGTAAAGATGGGAAAGACAAACACCACATTAATTAATGTATATGCACCCACAGAAACAGCAGAAGTGAAAGATAAAGATAATTTCTACGATCTGATATGGAAAACGTGTGAAGATATACCAAAGAGAGATGAAATAATAATATTAGGAGATCTAAACGCCCAGATAGGTAAGGAACAATATCTAAAAAAAGCAGTAGGCAATGGCAGAGGCACGATACACGAAGTGAGTAATGATAACGGGCACAAGTCATGCCAACTAGCCGAAGCAATGGGCATGACAATACTAACGACAAAATTCGAACACCCAAGAAAACACAAGGTCACATGGAGGTATCCGACAGGCAGTGAGAACCAAATAGACCATATAATGGCGACAGAGGGGATAAACAAAAAAACAATAGATACTAGAACTTATAGAGGGGCCAGTGGAGATTCCGATCACTACCTGGTCATAATGAAAGGCGACTATGCAGCAACAACAAATAGGCAAACCCGACACATAAAAAAAACAGATTATTGGAACGTGGAAAATCTACAGCAAGACAATATCAGACAAGAATTCGAAAAACAAATATGCGAAGAATTTAAAGAAGTGACAACAACGGAGATCCAAGAATTATGGCAAAATATAAAGAAAAAAATAATTAAAATAGCAACACAGACCTTCAAACAAGAACAAAAGCAGAAACAATTAAAAGAATGGTACGATAAAGAATGTGAGGACGCAACTAGAAAGAAAAATACAGCAAGATTGAAATGGATTGGCACAAATGAAGAACAAGACAGAGAAGCATACAAAAGAGCAAGAAACAGTGCAACAACAATAATGAGAACAAAGAAAGACGAGTGGATAGACGAAAAGCTAAGGGACATAGAAGAGGATAGAAAAAACCATAAAATAAGGCAATTCTACAACAAGATAAAGGCGACTAAAAACAAACCAAAAATAAAAATAAGAGGAATGAAAAATAAAAAGGGATTACTAGAAAACGAGCTACAACAACTAAATAAAATATGGACAGAACACTACAGTACGACATTATACACAGAGGTTAACAACACAATAAAGGATCAAACAACAGACGATAGCGAAACAGAAGAACAAAGAAACAAAGAAACAAATGCTCCATCCCTAGAAGAGGTCCAGCAAGAGATAAACCAAATGAAAAATAATAAGGCAACAGGAGAAGATGGCATAAGAAATGAACTGCTGAAATATGGTGGACAGCAATTACACAAAAAAATACACACATTAATTGAACAAATATGGGAACAAAACGAATTGCCAACAGACTGGAATATTGGGATAATACAACCCATACACAAAAAAGGTGACAAAGAAGAATGTGCAAACTATAGGGCCATAACACTCCTGAATACGACGTATAAACTGTTCTCTACCATACTCAATAAAAAACTGAAAACACACACAGAAAAAATATTGGGCGACTATCAGAACAGATTTAGGCCGGGCAGATCCACGGTTAACGCAATAAACGTGTCAGAGCAAATTTGTCAAAAAGCTTGGGAATATGACAGAAACTTACACATAATCTTTATCGACTTCAAAAATGCTTTTGACAAAGTAAACAGAAAGCTACGATACAGGAATTGAAACTTTTTGGAATACCAGTAAAAATAATACAACTAGTAGAAATATGTCTCAAAAATACAAAAGCAAAAGTACAGTTCCAAGGTACAAAAACGGAAGAGTTCAACGTAAATGTAGGAGTAAAACAAGGAGACGCCCTATCCCCGACGCTCTTCAACTTGGCACTAGAAAGCATTATCCGCAAAGCAAAACTAAACAAAAATATTATAACAGATCAATTTCAAACTATAGCGTACGCAGATGACTTAGCAATAGTAGCCAAGACAAAGGAGGATCTAATAGATGCAATACAAAGACTGAACAAAGAAGCAATAAAGCTAGGCTTACAGATAAATGAACAAAAAACAAAATACATGAACTATGGAAGAAATAATACCACAGATAGACCGTTAAAAATACATAACCACACCTTCGAAAATGTCACATCATTCAGCTATCTAGGAGTACTAATAGGAAATGGAAGGGAAATAGTAAAAGAAAGGATCCAGAAAGGAATCAAATCGTACAGTATCAACAAACCACTGCTAAAAAACAAAAACCTAACTAAAGCAACAAAAATAACAATCTACAAGACATTGATAAGACCATCCATCACATATGCAACAGAGACGATTGCACTAACTAAACTGGAGGAAGACCAGCTGAAAAAATTAGAAAGAAGGATAGTAAGGACAATACTAGGGCCAAAGGTGACAGAAGAGGGAGAAAGAAGGGCAAAGACAAATCAGGAGATAGAAGAAGTATTAGAAGGAGAAAATATAATAAGACATATAAAAGCACAACGTCTAAAATGGTTAGGGCACATCATGAGAAGGACACCAACAGATATAGTAAAAAGAATAACACACTGGAAACCACTTCAACAACGAGGACGAGGGAGGCCAAGAATAAGATGGTGGGACAACATCGAAGAGGATTTAAAAGTGATGAAGGTAGAAAATTGGAAAAATGCATGTAGAGACAGGAAAAAATGGAAGGAAATAGTCAAGAAAGCCAGGACACACAAATGTTGATAATGGAAACAGTAGAGGAGTGATCCACCTCAGAAAATGGATTTTACATCTTCTCCACCCAAGGAGAAGAAGCCATAATCCTATGGATTGCAAGGCTTGATGATGATGATATTGAATAGCTTGGAGCTAAAGAAGTCTCCTTGGTAAATATCGGTGTTCACTGGTATATCGTTCGTTACGAGATCGGGAGTTTTTATACGAGTTCTTTATACGTAAATGTATATCAAATTCTAAAAACAACTACTTGAGGCTTGGTTTTAGTAGTCTGTCTGCACATAAACTAGCAAACTGCGTAAGCAAATTATTGCTACATTATTACATTTGAAGGCTATTTACATGACTTCATTATACCATCTGCCTTTTCAATCATTCGTGGTGAAAATTTGTAATTTCTAATTATTTATCGAATTTTGATAGCAATTAGCTAAATCTGGGTATGCAAATAAATATCTTATTAGACCTTAGCTAATTTTGTATTTAGATAGAAAATCACATATTAAACAGCTTTCTATGGTCAAATGTTCCTCTATCTTGGCTAGCAAATGCATTTTTCACAATTACTTTAAAATAATTTAAAATCTGACAGATAACTGAAGTCAGGTGACAACTTTTGTTTGGCTTATTTGTAATCTTTTATCAATCGCCAGGGTTTGATTTTTCAAAAAACTAAATAAAAAATGTTTCCATTAGATGCCAAATTTTTGGTGATCACTGTTTAGTGTAAATGCTAACAGAATTCAATTCCTTTGTGAAATGGGATTGGTTAAAATTTACTCCAATGGAATATAATTTTTCTCCCCAAAACATTAAGATAACATTAATTACCTTTGTCGGCCACAATAACAATTACATCACTGACTAATCATTTAATTAATAGTATATTATGTTACTAGGAGTAAAAGTGATACTTTGTGTGTGACGCGACACAAAGTCACTTTACGGGACTGATAAGGCGCAATTTTGTATAATGCTCATGTGTAGTCACTGGAAAATCAGCATCAGGCTAAAGAAATACGATTTCAACAATGTTTTTCAATAAACATTTGGACCGGAATTTGCAATAATCACCTCCTGGACGTTGAAGTTTTACATGATCGTTTGAATGCAAATTTGTACGCAGATTTTCGTGAAAACCGCCTTTACAACCTTTTGGATGACGAACCTATTCAGTTACGTCATGAAATATGGTTGCAACAGAACGGTGCACCACCTCACAATGGCAGACAAGTAACTGCTTAATAGAAACTACCCTGGTAGATGGATAGGTCGTTGGGTCCACATACCATGGCCACCTAGGTCTCCAGACTTAAATTTCTTAGATTTGTGATACTTTGTGTGTGACGAGACCGGATGCGTTTGACTGACGAGCGTAAGCTAGTTAGACAAGTCCGGGCGAGGCACACAAAGTCACTTTACGGGACTGATAAGGCGCAATTTTGTAGAGATGGAATTACCAATAACCATAATGCTCATGTGTAGTCACTGGAAAATCAGCATCAGGCTAAAGAAATACGATTTCAACAATGTTTTTCAATAAACATTTGGACCGGAATTTGCAATAATCACCTCCTGGACGTTGAAGTTTTACATGATCGTTTGAATGCAAATTTGTACGCAGATTTTCGTGAAAACCGCCTTTACAACCTTTTGGATGACAAACCTATTCAATTACGTCATGAAATATGGTTGCAACAGAACGATGCACCACCTCACAATGGCAGACAAGTAACCGCTTAATAGAAACTACCCTGGTAGATGGATAGGTCGTTGGGTCCACATACCATGGCCACCTAGGTCTCCAGACTTAAATTTCTTAGATTTTTATCTCTGAGGCCAGTTGAAACAAATGGTTTATAGCGAGACCATCAATACGTGTAACCAGTTATTAGCTAGAATTATAACTAATGCGGTGCACGAAATTCAAAACTAAAATTTAATTCCTCAAGTTTATGATTCACTGATACGTCGGTGTAATGCCTCTATTCGCGCTCATGGACAACAAGTTGAGCATTTACTGTAACTGAAAAAATAATAATAATGTAGTGTTAACATTTATTAAACATCTATGGCTACACTTGATATGCCTTGTTATTATTAATAATAATTGGAAACAATTATTTCGCTTTTGCAACAAGCAGCAGCCTGTATCTAGGTAACTGTTTGGTTAAGTACATATGTTCATATAGACTTTTTATCTTCTTTTGGCCTGAGGAATCTACCATTTCAGTTTAATTCACTAATTATGAATCATCCTGTATAGTACATAGTACATAGTACATATTGTGCACAATAATTAGTAGCAAAACAATGTTAATATTGATTTAAAAGAATTAACTAGCAGCTTTCTATTTTGTTATATAATTTTCCAAAATCGTTTTTACTAGCCCAATTGTTTGCAAATAAGGTATGATTGTTAAAATGCCTAACGATAATATTGTTAACCAAAGAGTAATGTGTCAATTACTTATTACTAGTTTATTTGTGGTATACATTCATTAAAACCTTCTTTTTGTACGACCAGGGCAGAAGTAACAATTTCTCCAACAAGAATAATTACAAATTTGCATGTGCAATTGTGCATGTGTTGTACAGAAAACAAAATTTTAGCATTTATAGTTTGTCAAAATTGTATTGCAAAAATTGTTGACAGTTTGGTAGGCTGTTTCACGAGTTTATTAGAATTATATTATGAAACGATTTGAGCATAGCGATACAAGTCTGTTTGTGTACCGTATCACGAAGCCCCTGTCGAAATTGCGAGGTCGCCGTGATGTCATTAAAAACATTTCAATTTGGAGATTTCAAATTAGGAATCGGCCAGAACTAAAACCAAGCCTTAAGATGGGTGTTTACAGCTGGTATACAATGATCCTGAACTGGTTGCACAAAATTTGGAATCTACTCAAATAAAAAACGAAAAAAGTTTCCATAATCATCCTGATGCAGTGGTCACCAAACTTATTTGATCACATACCCCTAATACAGAAAAAATATACTTTTTTCTTTCTAAGCACAAGAATTTGAAATTATGGTGGCTTGTACAGAGTCCTAAGGGAACTTGAGCTACCTACCATCTTTGCATGCGATCGATTAAAAATGCGAATTTTTGTTGCAGAGATGAAAAGAAAAAATTTTTAAAAGCAATAATTATCGCAAAATGGCCAAACTACAAGATCACGTAAA
The DNA here is from genome assembly GCA_940337035.1 of Agriotes lineatus. Lineage (NCBI taxonomy): Eukaryota > Metazoa > Arthropoda > Insecta > Coleoptera > Elateridae > Agriotes > Agriotes lineatus. The sequence goes on from OW679202.1 coordinate 13,022,957, forward strand.
ACCAAAATTTAATAATTTTGTAGAGTAAAAAAACATTTTCTTAATTTTTTTTTTGTTTTCAGAAAGAAAAAGTGCCTATAAGTTAATCTGTTGAAATGAAGCACAATAATTAAGTTATCTGCGAAGGCACCAGTCCAGCCAAATACCCAAGAAAAATTTGTTTTGGTGTCCAGTACGAATGATAACCTGTAAATTTTTTTTTATGAATGGTAATTCTTAGACGTTTGTAATTACAAGCCACAACAACTATATATTCCAACGTACAAAATGCCAAGTTGAAGTTTATACTCAAAGATCTGCTTTGTGGTACATATGCACACTTTAGTTGTTTGACCTTGCTGAAAGGGTCACTTCTTAAACTTTTCAAAAAATATATGATTTACTACAGCCATGTCTAACTGCCTACAAGTTAGAAAAGTCTTTTTTACTTAAAGTTAGCTTTTTGCAAGACGCAAGGTTGATATTGTACGAATGAATTAGTATGTTTCGAGTTGTAATAAATAATGCATATATTAAAAAACGAGCGGTTTGGTATTTTCCTGGTCATCTCTTGTTTTAGGCAATGTTCACACCAAACTGTGTAGTTTACCGTTGATATCCTAATGTCTTGTAGTGTACATTACACTATAATAGTTGTTTATGTATCAAGGACATAAAATTAGCGTATTTAGCATGGTGGGAATGTTATAGCACGAGGTATGGGGCACAGAAAGCTAAAGCACGACAAGGGCTAAAGACACTGATTACGCCTGAGATGCATACAAAACTTTATTATATAAATTGTTGCCAATAAAAACAGGAAAATTATTACAGGTATTATTGCTGCCAATTACCTTTGCAACTATGGGTTTCATTACTACATGTTTATTGATAACTACAATGAAAAATTAAATATTGCCCACGAAAAAGACTTGCCTTATGCCTGAAAATGAGATCTAAAAAAAGCATATTATTGATCAATCATCAAAATCATACATAACATATTTAATTTTGGAAAAAAGAGCCACCAACAGTAGTCTACCTCACTTCTGCAAACTCGCATGTAGAAATATTTCCACCAGATTAAAACGACAATCTTTAAAATACCTTCATAGAAACAGGACAGATGCTAACCCGAGTCTGATAACAGCATGAAAATTATGCAAATTACCTTAGCATATTCCACGCTAAGGGTATTAAGTGGTCTTGAATATTTCAAGGTACAGTTATTTATTGTAAAGGACAAAATATTTTCTTTTATCTTGACAGATAATAGTATATTATGTTATTCTTATCTGCTGAGCTTGCAAGGCAGATAAGTACAGCCGAGCCACATAAAGATACTTTTGCTCCGAATAAGATATAGTATTTTTTCTTCAAACGGTTTTATAACAAATTATTTACAATTTTGTGAACAAAATTCGAAAAAAATTACTTGATCTCGTCAGCGGCAGATAATATTCAAGCGGCAGATAAAGTTGTGAGTGGCAGATAATAACTTTATCTGCTGCTGCCGAGCGGCAGATAAAGTCGTCAGCGGCAGATAATATTATCTGCCGCTTGGCAATAAAGCGACAGTTTAGCATCATTAATCCAGCAGTATAATGCCATATTTTACTGCCGTTTGAAGAAAAATATTTTTATTAAGCAATCTATTGAAAATAGTCCAAAACCAGTAAGGAGTTAATCAATAAAACGTTTAATAGAACTAATATTGCCAATATTACTGCAATTCCATACAACATACAAGCACGAGTTGTTACGTCAATCTATGCAAATATTGTGACAATATTCCTTTGGTTCTACAATTACGGATATTCAAAAATTTACACTTTATTACTTTATAGTGGATGTTACAGAAGCAGCTTTATAGACTCGCCAAATTTTAAATTTAAAAAATTGCAAAAATCTAAAAAATATTGACTAGGAAGTGCTGTGAAAGTCTACAAACAAATTGAAATTTTAATTTTAAAAATTATAACAACTTTATACCAACATTTAAAAATTAAAAGTTCCATAAAATGAAAGGACAAGTAGGCAACTTTTAAAAAAATAATTGATAATTTTCAAAATTTACGAAGTCAATTTTGATTTTAATATAATGTTAAATTTGTTTGTTCAGTTTCGATATTTTACTAGCTCTAGATTTCGGTTCTGCCGTCTGACATAAATAATAATAATAATTTCTGGAAATCTACAACTTTGGATTCTATGCATAAAGGTCTATCAAATAACATCAAGGAATGAAATCATCTACACCCATTTGAAGTAAAAATCAATATACACAGTGTCTCAAAAAGAATGGGACACCGAAGAGTTATAGATTCGTTAGCCAGTATTTTCCAAACCGTGAGAAAGGAAAAAGAGACGCAGCAGAATAAATAAAAAATAGAATGCACATATTGAAACTAATAAACTAATACAAAACACCTTAACTTAACTTAATGTTTAGCTTTAGCCAAGAAGACTGTGTAGATATGAATGTATTTATAAGTAAATGTTGGCAAGTATTTAATTCTTCTTTGGAGACCTTTCTCACTTAGAAAAGTATTATTGTGGCAATTCAAGAAATGTATCTTTTAGGATTAATATATAAGAAACACGCCATATGATGACATCTGAAGTTCTGGAAGCAAAATCTTTTTTCAACCGTTATCTGATGAACAGTGGAACCATAAAATTACCAAGTAATCTATGGGGAATGACTCGATTACAGGTTAATTTAGCTCGCTTCCAACTCTCGAACGGCAGCGAAAACAAACGAAAATGACCGAAGATAGTACACGCTGTCCACAGCGCCGCGACGGCTATCCCCGGCATTAGGGCCGCTTTTATGCATAGCCATCATAGCAAGTTGTCTCCTTAGTACAGTCTTCTTGGCTTTAGCATATTATTATTTTTTTACAAGAATTTCCATATAGCAATTATAATGTACTTACGAGTACAATCTAAAACTACATAAAACTTACTAACAACTAGCAGTTTATTTAAACAAACTAGTGGTTTCAATGCACCTATTTTAGAACTGCACAACTTGTGCAAGTTTGGTTCTAAATGAGTAATCGCTACCCTTACTTCACGTTCAATGTTGAGCTGAGATATAGGAAATAGCAATATAATCTGCATAGTTCTCTTGAATAACGTTGGAAATTGCTCTTGCGAGTTGTCAACGAAAATTGTCTCTTCTTTTCTGTACTTGATGTTTAATCAATAAATTGTTCCTCTTCTTCCAACGATAAATCTGTAGATGTAACTGCAAACAAGTTTGATATCCACTCATATTTGGTCAAAAGACTATCATTTTTAGAAGATTACTTAGATAGCGAGAAAGAAAAGAATAAAATTAAAAAATATGAAACTTATATTTTTAGAGACTACGAATGGGCAAATATGGTCCTGACATGAGTTACAGTAGTTTTGCATGCATAGTCGCGCTTTTCTTACCTACAAAGAGGTACATACTAATGCAATTGCACCTCACTGGTAAATGTTCGCGGTGCTATCAACGCAAACAGCATAGCACAAAAAATAATTTACACTAAAATACAACATAATAAGTAATGAATGCGATACTTTTATTGATACTTTTTTAATGGCAATAATTTGTGTAAGGAGTTCCGAATTAAGGATTTGAGTGTAATTTTTGTCCCTACATTGAGTTGGGAGTTTCATATAGAGTATGCAGTGTCCTCATTGAAAAGCCTTCGTTTCTTGATGAGGAATACTTTACATTTTCAGTCTGTTGCTGCGATTAATCTGCTCTATAATGCTCTTGTCAGGACAAAACTTGGGTATGGATCCAGAGTTTTGAACTCTGGCGTGAAGACGTATCAAAATAAACTTGAAACTGTCCAAAATAAATATCTTATATTTATTTACTATCAGAAACATGGTCGGTATTCTGATTTTTCTTCACAAAATGTGAGATGAGAATTTCAAGCCATTAAATTTTGTTATCGTCGAGAAATTATGGACGTATTGTTTATATTTAAACTATTAACTAATCGCATCGACTGTCCCAACTTGCTATCCCTTGTCAGTCTTTATATTCCGGCTTACACGACAAGGCCTCGTAACGCACTCTATGTACCATCCTACCGAACAAACCTGCGCAAGTACTCTCCTATTGTCAGAATGCTCATTTGTGCTAATAGGTTAATTGCAGATTCTGATGCTAATATATTTAATACATCTTTCATTAAATTTAAAACTGTTCTTAAAAATTACCATTACCAGCAATTTTTACATAATTAACAACTAAAATGGAGGAATCACTTGGATATCTGGTTATCCTGGCTATATACATTGTGTCCGCGGATTGAGTTCACATAAGGTGTAAATAATAAAAAAAATTCGACTTAGAAGCTGATATTCTAGGAATCACGCCTGCTTGTTCTCAAACCAAGATTTTGAGAAAATCAATCAAATTAATTAATATACAGGGTGTTTTTCAAATCGATTTTTAAAAAATGGCCAAGAGTAAACTACCTTTATTAGAAGAGATAACAAAAAAAAGTATTAAGAAAAGTTGTTTAGAATTAAGAGTGATGGTAGACTCTTAATTTTCAGACAAATCGGCCTACTTTTATTTTTTTTTGATTTTTTATACTAACATACTTTTTATCGCGGTTGTAGGAGGCATTCTAACTGGTTCATAAACTAATATGTTAAAAAAAATTATTTTTTTAACTGAATTGAAAGAACACTGCATATGTAAGTGATAGTATTTTGTATGCTATGCAATACCTGATATTATCTTAGAACGAGAAGGGGGTCAGGTATAAGGGGCGTCAAAATGTTAGTTTGCCCCGGGAACCAAAATTTGTAGATATGGCTCTGCTCACACTTTAAAGCTGCCATAACACAGCAATGACTTTTTGTTGTAATGTGACAAGTGAACTGCAAAATATATCAATGTTACTGAAGCTATTAACTAAATGGGAGAATCTCTGCACCGGTGAATTTATATAATTTGTTTTACCAATATGAGGAAAAGTAATGGCCCATATCTAACTTATTATTATACTAATGAATTGTTTGGATATAACGGTTTACGGATGTAACGGATTTTGTTTGAACCCCTAGATGTAGTTATAACTAGAGCGCGGATTCTAGGGCAATTCCCTAATTATCATTTTTTTAGGCCCATGAATGGGACTACGACAGAAATTTATTTCATACAAAAACAAGTTTTTTTAATGCATATGTATTAACGCCTAAATGCCTAAAATGTGAAATAAATGCCTAAGCAGCTTTGGCTGTTTTTCAAATTTTAGTGGTTCAGAAACCTTGGCCACTTTCATGAGAGTGCTTTTTGTTTAAGGGATTTGACTTCTTTTTATCCCAAAGCCCTGTCCAAGCATGAAGAATTTTTGAAACAAAGTCCATGAACGTGAGCTTTTAAGTATTTTTTTGTTAGAATACGTTTATGAACGGTTTGGGGTTATTTACAAGAGTTTCTACATGACCACAACGCTCGAGCGAAGTTTCTGAATGCACCGTTATTTGTCAACAATCCGGACATTACCGATCCACCAATCATGCCGTGCGCACTGTATTGGTAAAACCGGCGCCGTAGAACACTTTTTGCCTTAACCGCTAGAAGACGCCGCAATACACCTACTTTTGTCTAATAAAAAAGGATAGAACGTTTAAAACGAATTCATAACCATGTGACCATAGTTCCTAACGTCCTAGAAACCCCGAACTACACACAGACGCTTTCTTTATCTGTGCCACCAATCTAAAACCTAACCCCAAATTTGCACAATCCCGAATCTCGCAGCCCGCTTTTTTTGTCTTGGGTTGAGCATTGCCTCGGAGATGTGCTTTGTTTTTCTTGCTGCCAACATACCTTTGAATAAGTTAAAAAACCATTATTTAAGAAACTTCCTGGAAAAAACACTAAGAAAAAAATGCCCGATGAATCAACATTAAGAAAGAATTATATTCCCAAATGCTACACTAACGTAGGTATTTTAATTCGTGTATTCGTCTATAAAATTACTAACTAATGTTTGTGATTTCTCAAATATTTCTATAGATCCTAGAAAACATTCGAAAGTCGTTTTAAGTTCAGAAAATCAAAACATAATTTTTTGCCTAATTTAGGCCATGCAGCCTAAATTGCTTACTTTAGGTTTTTAGTGCCTAAACCTGGTATTTTTTTGGCCTAAATAAGGAGTCTATTTTAACTTTTTTAACTGCCTAAAGTCCGCGCCCTAGTTATAACATACAGAGTGTCAGTTTGAAAACTTACAGTGTTATATCTCTGGAAGTAAAAAAGGCATTGAAAATTTATACAAACCATTTCTACAACATGGAGGGGAAACCATCATGACTCATAGGGTGACCTTACCCATTCAACCCTCAGTGCTGTTGCTACCCCAACACAACATTTCAAATGGTAACACCCACCTTGTGATATCTCATTGAAAAGTTCTTAAAAAAATCTATTCAATACTGGCTAATATCTTTTTACCTGATTTATTTAGGAAAAATTAAGAAATAAAACCTAAAAAGGTTGAGAACCAATCATTTTAATCAACAAAATACTAGATTAAATGTTCAAAATGATTGCCATTATTTTGTAAGCAGATTCTCCCCGAATATTTTCGAAGGTTTTGCGCAGAATAGCTCGGCATTCCTGAACTATTCGTAGTCGCAGTTGTTCAATAGACCGAGGCTGAGTTTTTACAACAGATTTTGGGTGATCCCATATAAAGAAGTCTAATGGGATCAAATCTGAAGATCTTGGGGGCCATTCTATTGATCCTCTTCTACCAATCTACTGTCTTGGATAATTTAGGCCTAGCCAGGCCCTTACAGGACCTGCATAGGGAGGAGGTGCCCCATCTTGCTAGAAATGAATGTGATTCTCATTCAAAGACAGTTCTCCATGCTCAACCCTTGTTATGTGTAAAAAGCATAAATTAGCGTTAGAATTTATTTTGTGCATTATTCTTGCCCGTGTAAACGCTCCTTTATTTGAACGCGGTCTTCGTATGAATGTAGCCTAATCGGCCGCTCGCATATTGCACTGTTAGTCAGGTGTTTTAAGCCGTTTGTTTTGTTTTGTTGTATTTCTAATCGCTTATCTTATGGAGCAGGCATCTTTTGGTTCGCCATTTGAGATAATGAATCATCTTGTTGCGACCTGAATAGCGTCACCATTCCTACGTGGCCTCGAACTGGCAAGTCGCATGTAATGGTCGTTCCCTAGAAAAGCCTGAATACAGAATGCGTTGGTTACTTCATTTTTGCTGATAGCATTGTACATTTTGGCTAATTGCGTATGGCATTCTTAGCTATTCTTTGCCCGGGAGTTTTGAGGCTCCGTTGAGTCTGCTTACTTTGGGAAGGTGTGCACTCCCTTCATCCTGGAAGCATTCTTTTATTTTGGGCCACATCGCCTAAGTGTTCTGCTGGTGATCTGTGCCTGCACCCTAAACCTGCCGCAGCATGACTGTAAGAGTCCGTTTGTAGAATATCTAATTCAACCACTGCAGAAGCCCGGTCTCAACAGATAAGTAGCGTATGACCTAATGAACATCTGGGGTAATGATATTCGTAACACAAGGAATGTAGGGAGATTAAAGCTGTTCTTAATGTGTAATTTTACATTATACTAGTTTGACCTTCAATTACTTCTTGAATTGTGTTAATCACTAGTATGTTATTGTTACTTGGGGATGCGCTTTTTACTTAATTCATGTTCTGACATATCGAGTGCTGGATTGTGAGGAAAAGTGTGACTTTGATGTTAATTAAATATGTTATACTGCTAATGTATTTGTCATTTAAGTGGCTGATTTCGTTATTCCTAATTTCTGTATTTCAGATAATGTGTTCTTGCCTGCTGCGATTAAACTGAAACCCCCTCCATATTGTAGAAGCTGTTCCTATAAATTTTAAATATCCTTTTTACTCTCAGAGACATAACACCTTTTAAGTTTTTAAATTGACACCCTGTATATAGATTTATCGATTAATTTGAGAATAAAATACATATTTACGTTACTTCTATTTTTAAAGTTGGATACAAAATAAAACAAATCTAAAAAATACATCTTTACGTAAATTATTTTATTATTTAAACGAAACATGTTCACCTATCTTGATAATACTAAACTTGTGTTTTTTAAGCGTGTTACTGTTACAAAATTTGCTTATTCTATAATAGATTATGTAAAGACAAACCCACTTAGTGAGTTAAAAATACATAAAACATAGTCAATTAGAACAGAAAATAAGTGGAAGTATAGCCCGAAAGGTAGCCGGAAAATATTTACTTACCTCCAAGGTGGTGAACACTATTTTCTCAATTGAAGAGAAATATCGTTCCCACAGGATTTGCGTCTGTTGACGTAATTCGAGCACTTTCGTGGGCGAGATGGAGCGCACCGTGTTCGGGACCTGAGAGGACGATGAATTATTAAATGTTCCGGGGTTAACAGCGATTACGTATGCAAATCAGCCGTCAAATCAAAATCCCCGCAATAAACGCGCTCACCTGAAGTAACAGCCGCTCGTCAGCCCAAACTACGGCTTTATTCCAGTCGATCACCTGTGCAAAGGGCAGCGCCCAGCCGTTGGAAAGCAGCACCGGGATGCAGCCCGCCTGCAGCGCCTCCAGGAAGCGGTACGACCCCAGGCGCCGACCCCGCGGCACCAAACAGAACGTCGAATTTTGCAGGAGCACCTCGTAGTCGTACCTGAAACAGTACCCTCATTTTAGCTCGATGAAGTTTTAGAACTGCACAGTTTACAACTAGTTTGCACTTATTTTAATATATCAGTTTACCGAACAAGTCGAAAAGGATATCCTGTATTACAGACACGGGTACTATTTTCGATCTCAGCGGACAAAATACGTTGCTTAGTTCAAGCATTTTTACATGAAAACATGAAATAGCAAACAAATGTCCAGTTGGGCGCAACATGCACATTGACGAATCACAAAAGTTATCAGATTGGTTGCTGCAAAGAATGCTACTAGTGAAAAAAATGTGTTCGCCAGTTAGCCGTTAAATTTAACGTAGGTAAAGCACAAATAAGTGGGCGTTTACTTCTTAAAATTCACTGAATAATATAATTATATAATAATAACATTACTATCGATTCTATTTTTTAACATCTTTCGTGTTTTTCTGATGTTAATTATTTATGTGTATTTAATAAACGTACATTTATTTTCCTTACGCTTGTATATTATGTAATAATAGATTTTAATACAGATGTATTTTGACTAATTACTTCAACTAAATTCAGCCAGTGGTGGCTGCTCCTTAGGGGTTCTGGGGTCGAGCCTCTCCCAGCCGTCAACAGCCTCTCTGTCATTAGAAAACTATTCTATATATATATTAACTATTCTATAATTGAAAATATATTTTATCATCTAATGTTAATTGAGATTTTTTTTAAATTGAGTAAATACAAATTATGCTACAACCTCCAAACGTGTTTCTATTGAAAAATCCTCGTATAATCAAACAACGAACACGTGACTAAGAACAGGTATCTATTAAAGAGAATAATTAATTGCATACAATTTTGGGGAAAGCTGGAATTAGGAATAAGAGGACATGATGGAAGGCCTCAAAACCCTGAGATTTTCGAGAGTTAATAGATTTTTCTTCAGAATTGCGTAAAATCTTAAAAGAACATTTAAATAATGCAAAGGTTTTGAAATGTACATCCAAAACTATACAAAATGAAATTCTGGACAAGATGTTTGCATTATGTCGTCAAGAAATTAAAGAACAAATTAATGAAACGGAATTTTTGGTAAATCAGTGTGATGAAACAACAGATATTTCAAACCATTGTTCAATGATTGTCATAGGTAAAATTATTATTTTTTACTTAGTTATTGTTAGAAATTAACAATCCCTCAAATACAATTATTACGAGCCGCCGCTGAAATTCACGGATATTCCCATCGCAGTGGAGAGGTTGCACTGTACGCTCTAATATTTATCAATTACAATAAGAATTTCATTTCACTGCTGTTGAATTGTTCAATAAAAAATTAATAGAGCACAAGGTATATCTTCTGCCAATTTATACGGACTTAAACTAATAAATAACATTAAAAACGTTAATAATAAAACTTTAGATCTTGTTATTATTCCAGAAGATTCTAATTTTAAGTGGGTCGTGAAAAAAGAAGTATTGCCTCTAATTAATGTAGATTTACACCATCCACCACTTCTAATAGAAATAGAACCATCTTTGGTTAATGCTAGAAAAGTTAATATTAATCGTTATTCGAATCAAAAAAAATTATACAATTTTAGAAAATGTAACTTTTTAAATCTGACTTTAGCAATAAGGGACACGAATTGGCAACCTGTTCTAGAAAATAAGGACGTCAATGAGGCTACTAAATCTTTTTATGATTTAATATATGATATTTTCGATTCTAATATTCCTAAGTTTTCAAAAAAGTTATCAAAATACCCACCCTGGTTTAATAAAGAAATGATAGAATTACAAAAACAAAAAACCTATTATAAAAATATTAAAAATTTATCTGAATATTACCATAACACATATAAAACGATTAGAAGCAGGTTGAAGTCATTAACTGATTCAGAATACAGAAAATATATTAATTCAACTGAAGCAGCTGTTTCGGAAAATATCAATACGTTCTGGACCTACATCAAACATAAACGTAAAGCCAGTAACAATGATAATGTGCATATTAAAGAAAATGGTGTTCCTCTTGATGATGACAAGGCAGCAGATGTTTTTGGTCAGTTTTTCCAATCGGTCTATGTGAGTGCCTCAAACAACTATAATACAAACTCATTAACTATCGACAGTCCCTTAGACTTATTCAATATTCCAAGCATAACCAGAGATGATTTTAAATTTGCAATCAGGAAGCTGAAGCCAAAGAAAGCGGCAGGACCGGATCTCATTCCACCATATGTTTTAAAGGGGTGTGCACAGTGGTTTGAAATACCGCTACTTCATATATATAACTTAATTATTAATTCTGGAACTTTCCCTAACGTGTGGAAGGAGTCAATAGTTATACCACTGCATAAAAACGGTTGTAAATCCGATGTGAGTAATTATCGGCCGATTTCTTTGGTTTCAGCTCCTTCTAAAGTATTGGAACAAATTGTTTACAATAAACTGTATAACCATGTTAAACCGATCATTTCCGGTGCTCAACACGGTTTCATGACTCAAAAATCAACTGTAACTAATCTGTCAGTATTCACTAACCAGATTTATGAAGCACTAGAAAGAAGCGAGCAAGTAGATACAATTTTTACAGACTTCAAAAAAGCTTTTGATAAAGTCAACCATGGGGTACTTTTGGGAAAGCTGGCCAAATGTGGGCTGTCATGCAATATGCTAACGTTTTTTGCTTCGTACTTGAATTCACGAAAATTTATTGTTAAATTTAATGGCAATACTTCGGGCAAGTTTACAGCAAATTCGGGAGTTCCGCAAGGCTCAAACTTGGGTCCTTTATTATTTTTGATTTTTATTAATGACTTGCCCGATGTATTGGTATTTTCTAAATCTCTATTGTTCGCAGATGATCAAAAAATGTTCTTAAAGATTAAATCAGTTCAAGACTGCATTAAGCTTCAGTTGGATATTGATAATCTGCTTGAATGGAGCGTTAAAAATAAACTACCGCTGAATGTCAATAAATGTTTAGTAATGTCGTTCAGTCGCAGCAAAGCTCCAATACTATACAAATATAAGATCAATGGTGAAGAACTAAAAAGAACTGAGTGCGTTAGGGACCTTGGTGTATTGTATGACGGCTCACTGTCTTTCAAGAGGCACATACAAAACATTGTTGCTGATGCATATAAGACTTTGGGATTCGTTATTAGGCAATCTTATGAATTTCAGAATGTAAAAACTGTTAAAATCTTATATTACACGCTAGTGAGACCTAAATTGGAGTACGCCTCGACAGTCTGGTTTCCCCATAAAATAGGAGAAATTAAAGCAATAGAAAGAGTACAAAATAGACTATTACGTTTACTATATTATAAAAAGTATCACAATTATCCTGACTACCATTTAATCAGGTCCATGAATTTGCGTAAAGAATTCGAAGTTCAAAGTTTAAGTAATCGCAGAAATATGTCACTTTTACAACTTGGTTTCAAGCTGTGGAATAACTTGCTTCATGAAAGTTATTTATTATCTTTGTTTAATCTGCGTGTTCCTGTAAAAAGTACTCGAGCTGTAGCCATGTTTCACATTCCATCAGTTAATTTTGCATTTAATATTCCCTTTTTAATAATGTTTAGACTCTTAAATGAAATATGCCTACTAACAAATTGTGATTTATCATTCAAGTATAAAAAATTCGTAAGCGTAATTTTAAACTATTATAATTTTGATTAAAGATTGTCATTCTGGTATTCTGGTTTGTGGTTAAAATACAAATGTCATTGTCAATTTGTAAATCGGTTTGATTATTTTTAAGTCCTCTGCAGTTGCCAACACATTTTATTCTTATAATCATTTTGTTAACTAGTTAAATTATTGTTGAACTAGTGTATCTTGTGCTTCCTACCGTTGCAAATGTTTGTTATTCTGATATAGCGTATTATGTAATCTTTGTGTCTTTTGTTGTTTTTCGCACATTATTGTTTGTCTTTTGGATATTTGTGATTCATGTAATTAGGTTATTTAACCTGTATGAATCTCTGTATATATAAATAAATAAATAAATATAATGAAATTCGGGTGTCTATTAGAGCTACTCAGCCAACTGTGTTACGCAGTAGCGTGAGGTAGGGGGATGCGGAACGTTCGTTCCCCACATTTCGTTCCCCACATTTCGTAACCCACATTTCGTTTCCGGGATATTTCGTCTCCCCACATCTCGTACCCGGAAACTTCGTTCCCGAGCGAGCTCAATTTGTCTCCGAGATTATAGGGTGTTGAAAAACGATTGCAGCGATCGGAATACAGTTAAATAATGAAAGATTTTTTAATTAATTTATTTATTATAATAAACTGATAAGAACAAAATGAATTGTATTTATTAAAAATGGCGGTTTAATCTAAGTGTTTTGCTTATATCTTGTATACGGCCATAATTTCTCATTCTGAACAACTTTTCTTAGTAATATTCTGGCGTATTATAAACAATAAAGGTAGTTTACCTGAAAAGAAAATAGTTTTTACTTAACTGTCAAGGCCGACTTGTTTTTGAAAAACTGAACATTTTCTTAAAATTCTCTACAAACCAAGCAGGAATTTTAATTCCTATACACTTTTATGTAAAACTAAAAATAAAATTTAATTCTCTCTTGTAAACTCAAGCCGGGGACATACAGTTCTTATAAGTTTATTATAATAAATAAATTAATTAAGATATTTTTCATTTTTCTAACTGTATTCCGATCGCTGCACTCGTTTTTCAACACCCAGTAATGTAGGAGACAAATTGAGCTCGCTCGGGTACGAGATGTGGGGAGACGAAATATCCCGGGAACGAAATGTGGGGCGCAAACCGAGGTAGAGAACCTGTTCGCCGCATTTCAGAATTCAATTTTTCCAAAAAACTTGGACATTCGTGTGCAGGTGATGAATTATGAGTCTGGTGCTACGGCCGTGAGACAAAAGTCCAGCTTCCTCAGTGAAAATCGCCAAGAGAAAATGTTCACTGATTTCTAAACCCCGACGCCGACGGTGTTGTTCGTCACAAGTACTCGCAATAGGTTTCGACGATGAACAACGAATACCACCTGGTGAAGAAAAAGAAGTCACATCTCATCTTACTAATATTATTTTGGCCTTTCAAGGGGAAAAAGATTTGAGTGAAAGTGTAACACTCCGCCCTTTTGCTATTAAGGGCGTTGAATTAATTAATCACCATCGGGTAGCTCTCTCAGTCGGAGTTAATTTGGTTCAGACAGATATACACTATGAGACTAGCAAACAAACACCAGGATAATTTTAGACAGTTTAATTATAGTTCAAAATTTATTTACAAACATAGGCATTATCCAATAGAAAATAAAATGTATTTCACAATAAAATTGGTAGTTATACGAGACGTCCTGTTGCGAAAACTTGGCGTCACTGCAACCCGTCATACATCGGTGCGTTTGGAGGCCCTACAGTTTGTGCCCTGGTAGAACGACGGGACGCCACTGGCCGCGTTGTTGAGCCGTCGAAATTAGTCCCAGGGATACCAATTGTTAAGCTTGAATCTCGGTCACAATGTCAAAGGCACGTGTAACTGCAAATAGAGGTTAATTCGGCTATGTCAGGGCTATTTACTTACAATACCGGGTCGTGCGGGAGATTCGGCAAGCCCCCGGTGAATTGGGTGTTGTATTTGTGCTGGGTGTTATAGAATGAGAAGTCGACGGTGGATTCCACCTGGGGCCCGGCTTCGAGTCTGGAGCGGACGTCGGGAAAAACGTCCCCACAGCGCTTGCCCTCCGGGGATGCTGTAGGAGCTTGGTTGATTGGTGAGTAAAGCTCTGTAGTCAACAAATATTTAGAACAAATTTAAACGGCCTCTAAGATTAGCGATATGCCGGGCCTCAATAATATGTAATCTGACACGGCCAGGGCGGGATTAATTATGCTGAGTAGCTGGCTTAGTTATTACGAGAAGCATGCGAAACGGCCTCGTGTACGAGCCTTCGGCTCCAACATGTCTTCCGGGAAATTGTTACAAATAATTGTTGACGGAGCTTGGGCTAAAATTTAGGCTGGCTTCAGGTTATAATATTGACAGAGCAAACCAGTGAAGCGGTCCTCGAAGAGGTCGTCGCTTCCAGGAACTGGCTTTCAGGACGGGGATTCGTTCGGGTTTTAGCTAGAAACACGGCCTCCTAGATTGGAGTCTTCGGTTCGACTTAGCTACAGGTAAATTCAGGGTGCAGGATTTCAAAGTGTGAGGGAAGAATTCTCCTTTAATCGGACGGGACGGACAGGATTAGGGATGATCTGAGACTGGGTGGATACTGGAATGAATGCTGAGTTTGAATGCAGGAAGGAATGCCTCGTGCATCGGTCGTGAAGCCGCTTTTATGTCCCCTCTTCGTGCTTCGTGCAACCTAAGTGGGAGAACGGCGCATAGGTATACCTGCGCTTCCTCGATGACGTATTTTTATCGCTGGTCGGGCGTTCTAAAGATTCAAACTCTGATAAGTAACGTAGAAATCGCTATAGGAGAACGCGCGAATTAATTTTAATTCAGAAAAACGCGTTCCCGCTGGGCGAAACGTTACATTTAATCCTCTCCTCGGGAAAATGAAGGATCACCGGCGGAGAAGACGTCATGAAGATACCTGAAGATCTCGACACAAAAAACATCATATTTTTCTGTATACGTTCTGGGAATATTTAAATATGTGCAAGCATTCCGGTTGCAGGGCAATTCACTTTCAAACAACTTTTCAACTGGGAGGAAATTGCATAGGCCGCGGAGACCGGCGTACAATCTCCATGAAACAGGTGCACAGGGTTCGAGATTCTCTCCTTCAAGCTTCGATAAATCTACAACCTCCAGCTATTATCCGGGTTTACGGTAGCAAAGGAGTACGCTTCAGAAGGGAAAACTTCCGTATTATCAATCACACTTTAAAATCAATCGCATTTTAAAATCAATCGCACTTTAAAATCAATCGCATTTTAAATCGATCGCTCTGTTACAGGTGCATTCATCTGGAATACTCCCTAACGCTTATCTGGATTAAGCGAAGTATTTCCTAATATCAATCGCACTGTTACAAATGCATTCATCTGGAGCACTCTCTAACGCTTATCTGGATTAAGCGAAGAGCTTCATACTCACGGAGCGGATACACAGGTGCATTCATTCTGGAATACTCCCTAACGCTTATCTGGATTAAGCGAAGAGTTTCAAACTCACGGAGTGGACACAGTTGCGGTATCAACGTGTACTCACACTAACAGGATTCCCTGGAGCGCATTCATCTCTGAATAGTTGCATCGGTCGCGGTATCGACCTACATTCATATTGGGAGACTCTAAGTATGCGAAAGGATTCAGGTTGCAGGATAACCTTCTTTCACAAAACAATCTCACTAGAGGAAATTGCAGAGGCTGCGGGGACCAGCGTACACTTTCAGGAAACGGCATACAGGATTCAGGATTCTGGCACCGAAAACGCATTTTCACCTCCAAGCTTCGACTAATAGTCTACTAACTCCTGTCAACATCCGGGTTCACGGTGACAAAGGAGCACGCTTCAGAAGGGTTTCAGGATAAGCTTTCACGCTAACTACGGCAGTATTCACACAAACTTATATGTCTGAATTTTTCAGATACACCAGGCACTTACATGTGGATACCTGCGGCTCTAGGACTGGCACTCGAAGACTTCCACGAGCGGACACCTGGATTGTCCCGTCTTCGGCCATCTTCTGGCATTCCGGCCATCTTCTGGCATTCCAACCATGGCCTGGCATTCTTCTGCCATCTGATCGGGGTGCCTCGGGGTTGCTAGGCCCGTATCAGCCCTAAATAAGGCTGATCCAATGGGGTCCAGGGTGAGGCCAATGACCTCGCCCTTGACCCCCATTTAGGTCAACGACCTTAACCTCTTCGTGACCTTGAAAAACTTCAAGGTCAAAATTGGTCCAGAACCGTCTAACTACACTACTCACACGCAAGAAAAACACTTTCGATCTGTCGGTTTCGGTTGCCCGAGCGTAGGGCTAAGGCCCTGAACACACGGGATTCCGTTTCCAGATTCGGTATGCGGGATACAGAATCTGAGTCTGCTCAGACACGGCGACTGAATCTCAGACCGGGGCCTTCAGTCACTTGCAGTGCCGTGCTGTTATAGACCTAGCATTGCTGTTCTTTGTTTCTGTCGAATTAGTCTAGAAGTGCTGTATTTAAAGTCAGGGATTGGGCTCTACAAAGCTAATAAACTTTACATTGTCAAATAATATACGCTCTATGATCGTTGTATAGTAAGGAACCGCTTGCTTATTCGATTTAAGTAGACGTTGAAGAAAATCTGCTACGCTATGACATGATATCATATGTTCTGGCTGGTAAAAGTAGGCGAGTCCAGGATGTGGTACACGTGGACTCATATCCTCTATATGCTCCAATGGTAAATCGGTATCCGAGATACAGAATTTGTCGCCGGCGGCCGAAATGGAGAGATAAGGAAACTCGGCGCCGGCGACACATTCTGTATCTCGGATACCGATTTACCATTGGAGCATATAGAGGATATGAGTCCACGTGTACCACGGCCTGGACTCGCCTACTTTTGCCAGCCAGAACATATGATATATGTCAGTAGGCGTAGCAGATTTTCTTCAACGTCTACTTAAATCGAATAAGCAAGGCGTTCCTTACTATACAACGATCATAGAATGTACATTATTTGACAATGAAAAATGTATTACCTTAGTAGAGTCCAATCCTGACTTTAAATACAGCACTTCTAGACTAATTCGACAGAAACAAAGAACAGCAATGCTAGGTCCATAACAGCACGGCACTGCAAGTGACTGAAGGCCCGCGTCTGAGATTCAGTCGCCGTGTCTGAACAGACTCAGATTCTGTATCCCGCATACCGAATCTGGAAACGGAATCCCGTGTGTTCAGGGCCTAAGTGTGTATTGAAGCAAGGGCATTATCTTCTTAATATATATAAAGCAAAGTCCTGACTCACTCACTTACTCACTCACTCACTGACTCATCAACGCCCAGCCCAAATCCTTGGACCTAGAAAGCTGAAATTTTGGACAGAGGTTCCCTTTATGATGTATAAACGAATAAAGAGGATACTTCGAAATTCAACCCCTAAAGGGGTAAAATGGAGGTTTCAATTTTGTATGAAAAAATAATATTAAATAGACATTTCGACTTGAAACTTCGTAGGAGTACTCCTAAAACCAAATAAGCAAACAAGTATTTCGTGATTTTCCGAAAATCAACCAATTAGGGGGTGAAATGGGGTAATAAGCCTACAAATCCATATGGGTTCGTTACTGAGGTTTTTTGGGACGTTGATTGCGAAAATGGCATTTATTTTTAAGTCCAGGACGGTGGATATGACATAAAATTAAAACCATATAGTGGTGAAACGGGGTTTCAGAGTTTGTATTGGAAAACAGTATTAAACAGACTTTTCAATTCGAACCGTCGGCGTCGTAGGTGTACTTCAGTAAAAAATAAGTAATTATTTTCATAAAATCGACCATTAGAATAGGGAATAAAGGAGATAATTATATATTTTCGCTTTAAAGTTGCTCTATTTCCGTAAATATACCTAATCTATATATATATATTTAAAGCGAAATACCACTCACTGATTAATCGCGAAATCTCAAAAAGTATAAATGCTACGAACTTGAAATTTGGCAGGCAGATTTCTCATAGGGAGTAGGCATCCGCTAAGAAAGGATTTTTGAAAATTCACCCCTAAAGGGGTAAAAAAAGGGGTTAGAATTTTGTAAGATCAAATTTTGAATTAAGTCATTCACAGTTTTTGGAAATTTGTCCCTTGAAGGTGAAAATAGGAAATGATGGGACGGGACGGGGCGGGAAGGGATGGACGGGAAAGGACGGAACGGGACGGGAAAAGACGGGACGGGACTGGATGGGACGGAAAGGGAAGGGAAAGAAAGTGATGGGATGGGAGGGGAGAGGAGGGAACGGGGCGGGACGGACGGGACGGGAAGGGACCGGGACGGCGGAAGGGACGAAGACGGGGACGGGAAAAGGGACGGGGACGGGGAAAGGGGATGGGGACGAGGAGGCGGATGGGATGGGATGGGATGACAAAAAATAATTAGTCATTATTTAATACACAAATAACGAACCTCGCGCATAGGAAGTCGCGGGTAACAGCTAGTTTAAAATAAAATCGTATTCTTCTTGTTATTGCTTTATAAAACTTTAGGTCAAATTTATGCTCCTCTATTTATCAGGTCAACTTTCAATGTGGCAATTTCTTTTCAGTTGAATGCTATAATTATTGTTTTCCAATTTGATATTTCCATATTTAAATTTTTAATAAGAAGTTTAATGTAAATATTTATTTTTCCAAATCGTTTTCTGATACCGCAACGAGGTTTTGATCATTTCCAAATAGAAGAGTATCGAAGCACTGTTTTTGTTCTTATGGTAAATTCTTGCGGTTTTTTGTTTCCACTATACAGTGATATCGTCTATGTACTATCTGTCCCAGGATTCTTCCTCCTGACGTCACACGCGGATGTGTATTGCTTAAGATTAACTACCAAGTTAGTAATTTACAACTATGATCATGACTCTTCCGGTCAGTTGTCAAAGTCAACACATAAAAGTGAGGTTAGGTCGTCACAATTATATAATCTAATGGTTATTAAAGTGCATTATATTTACGCATCGGCCTTGATTTTCCCCGGACTAGACAAAAGTGCGGATTTCTTTTACTTCGCTGCTTAATCGTTGTAACACTCGATGCACTGATTTTTTATGCATTTGCTACCCTCTAAAATTTAGATGTATGTAATATAACGCACTATGGATAACATTACTTACTTCACGAACTGCGGTTAGTGGTAACAGCGGCTCACCATGTACTTTATCTGCTTCAAAGTATTCCAAAAGCGAAAGAACCATTACTTGGACCTGAGAATTTAAACGTTTGCCAGGTACTGCTCTCCAGAAGTTCAAAACAAGACTGGAAACGCAAACATACATAACCTAACCATGAAATTTGCGAATCCCACTGCATACCTGATAATAAAAAAGCAAGTAGTAGTATTTCGGAAAAGAACTGTTTATAATTATTATAATGAAGGGCAGGAAAACTGCAAATATGCACTTGAAACCCAGAAAATAAACAATCGGAATAATTTGACACAAGCACGAAGTCAGATTAGAAACCAAATTCATAAGGCATTATCCGGCAGATGAAAGTTAGACAGTGCTCTACTATTTCTGTTTCAGTCGAATTTACTACCGGTCCTATTGGACACACGTCGTAACTTATTGGGCGTGATAGCAGAAATTAATTACTGTTGTTTTCTTTGTCTATCAAACGACAACAAATGTAAAAGTGCTAGACAACTATTTCTTTGACTACTTCATATACAGATGACGTCGGAGAAAGAATCCTGGACAGATAGTATGCATTAAACATCGCAGGTAACGACTTCTCGTCTCCTTGGTTTATATTAACTGAATTTGTCTTATTTTAGGTATGTTTGTCTAGCTTTGTATTGCTAATATCACTGGTCTGCAAAAAACATTCTTTTTCGAGCCCCGACACCATTCCTGCTGATTCTTATGTAAAATGACCTCCTGAATCCGAATATGACCCCCGTTTTCCCCCATCAACCGCCGTTTTCGGGGCAAGCCACCTATTTTTATCACTTTTCGATAGTTTGGAGGGATGAAAAGGATTATTTTAGTCTTTACATTTAATCTGAGGGCTAGAGAGATGAAAAGTTCTAAAACATGAAATTTGTTAGCAGGAGGTAGATTTGGGGGGATCTGTCTCCTTAAATTGTAGAAAAATCATTAAAAGTGATCGATTTTTCGCAATTTTTTGTATTTTCTACATATTCCAGACTTCAGCCCCCATCATCCTCTCCCAAATAATAAATATATATACAACAATATATAGCGAAAATAATAAAAATATATAGCAACAGTTCGGAAGATTCACTGTGCCACGCTGGCGTTCTCAATAACTCGCGCGCGTGCAGGTTCGCACAGGAATTTTCCCTCGACATCTCTAGCGATCGTAGAGTCAACTTGTTGGTGTTCTAGGCGGGGATTGCTGTGTTTCCAGCTTGTTTAAATTGTGTAAAAGCGTAGAGTTTTTTTTTGTAACAAGTAGTGCAGCAAACTGTTCGACCCCATAGTCCTGTCAGCAAACTGTTCGACCCCAATCCTTGTCCTGATCGCATACTTGGCAATCAAAGTAAAATTTATAAGCAGTTTTAAGAAGCGGAGAAAGGGGTTTTCGTTGCTCTTTTAATTTCAAACAGCAGAAGCTATCGGGATGATTTTTACACTCGCGTGGCATAATTAAACAGTAAATAAATGCTCGATAGTAATCACAACTCACACTCACGTACTGTAATTCACTTGGAAGAAGCCGGAGTAAAAAAATTCTACCGTTTTACACAATTTAAACAACTTGGAAACACAGAATCCCCGCCTAGAACACCAACAAGTTAAATATACGATCGCTAGATATGTAGTATGTACTGAGGGAAAATTCCTGTGCAAACCTGCGCACGCGAGGTAGTAAGAGCGCCAGCGTGGTACAGTGAATCTCCCGAACTGTTGCTATATATTTTTATTATTGTTGCTTCATATTTTTATCGTTTGGGGATTAACCAAAAAAGTGATATCAGCAAAATCAAACCATAAGAAAAGGAGATGAAGACCCAAAAAACATGGATAGGAAGGATAAATGAGATAGGCACAAGAAGAGGAAAACCGATAGAAGACATGAGAAGACTGGCCGAATCTAGACAGAAATGGATAAGGGAATAAGGGCTTAGTGAAAGAAGAAGAAGGGGGTGTTTGGGGGAGGATGAGGGGGACTGAAAGCTGGAATATGTAGAAAATAAATGAAAACATTGCGAAAAAACCGGAAAAATTGATCTCTTTTAATGATTTTTTTACAATTTAAGGGGGCAAATCCCCCCCCCCAAATCTACCTCCTTGCTACAAATGTCCATGTTTTAGCACTTTTCACCTCTCTAGCCCCTCATACGAAATGTAAAGGCTAAAATAATCCTTTTCATCCCTCCAAACTATCGAAAAGTGATAAAACTAGATAGTGGGGGCTTCCCTCAAAAATGGCGGATGATGGGGGAAAACGGGGGTCATATTCGGATTCAGGGGGTCATTTTACATAAGAATCAGCAGGAATGGTGTCAGGGCCGATTTTCATGCAGACCAGTGTATTCATTGTTTGGAGAACTCTTCACTTCCGACAATATTACCTAGTAGCTTTATGGCTAGGTAATCGAATCGATTGATAAAGTCCTAGATTTATAGATTAAACTCCCGTCTCGTCCACAATTTCTTGTAAGGTATAAGTACCTACTATCTATACAAAAACGGCATGTTCTAGATCCATTTTACTCCGCTCATGAAATTGTTTACATAATGGTTTGCATTTGCATATTTAAAACTTTCAATTTTCTAATATACTAAACGAATAAACATTGTTTAACATATCGCTCAGCAAAGATTGCAACGGCTCCCACATGCGGAAAGGAAAAGTTAATTTGAGAAATACCGAACCCATTAATATCGAGGAAATACAAAAACGCCCTAAACATTTCAAACACGCACTTAACTACTCAGTCAAAGCGACGAAAATTTTGAGTTTTAGTATACAGTCGGCATGAAACTTCATCGGATATAAATTTCGGCCATATACATACACTAAAACATTGCTGATGCGGTATCAAAAGATTGCGTGTTAAGAGTGAAGTGCAAAAAATACCGAGCGTGGAACTGGCAGAAATGCGACGTAAAATACGGCTCCGCGAATATTCTGCAAATAAATTCTAGTTTCTCCTCATTGTAGTATGTTCCGCCTTTATCGCCCAAACATGACGACGGAACTAATAATACAACAAGTGCCTTTTTCATTTCCACTCCTCAACTCGATGCTTTGGCGGAAAAATAACCACCGTGCACCCAATTCTCGAAAGGTAACTTCCTCTAAATCAATTTCTATTGTATACGTTGAGTAGCAACCTCAAAGTTCAATAGTGTTCTTTCTACTTAACTCCATCTCGAGCAGGCTCCGTCAACAGTAATTAGTTCCTTCGCTGCTCATATTTAAAATCTCTGGCCATTAAAGTAGGTTTGCAGCTACCCTTTCGACCCTTTGTTCGCAAACTTCACTTTCCAACTAATCTAACTCTAAATATCCTGTACTACAAAATTGGCACTGTTTCTGTTAGTTTGGCATACTAATGAATGCCGAGATGACCATTAGCAACCAATTCGATTTCTTGTTAACATGTAAATTTATTTTAAAAAATAACGGTAGGATTTAGGCACATTAAACTTTGGGAACCATCAACATAAATTTTTAAACTAAACACGTATTGTAATGACAAAATTTCTACCAACATCGATATCAAGATGAAAAACATAAAATATTTAGTAATGGCATTGCAAATTGAATTAAAAATTATACAGGGCGTCCTCATAATTTCTTGAGTAACATCTACACTCTACATCGAATTCATTCCCTTCAACTTCAACAATGGCGGGTGACCCAAAAAAAAAATCAATTTGAAAATTTAGCAGAATCTGAGAAACATGACATTCGCAATATTAAATTAACAAGAATCGATTGAAACCTATAGTTCAATATGGGGGAATCCAAAGGAAGGGGCTGCCCGGAAGATCATCAAAAAGAAAAAATATTCACAATCTAAATTACAAGACTGTTGGCAACAACAAAAGTTACGGTTTAAATTAAGATGAAAGGGTAGGTTTTTTATTAACATCCTGTGTATCTAAGTATTTTAACTACGAAATACTTATATGAATATTCCGAATATTGTAAAAATATGTACGATAGCTATTCTAACGCTAGTACACAAATACAAACACGCAGCCAACTCAATTAGGTAACAATCGATTTAAACGAAAATAGCTAACTCCGCGCCTATTCAGACTATAATTTCAGTTATCTTCTTTCCATACGATCAATAATAATAGCATGTAGAACTATCAAATTCCAAATTATGGAATATTTTTATAAATTGTTTTGCTTCAGATTTCACTATCTAAAAAATACATACCTCTGATTTTTGTAAAAATAGCAGATAAGAGTCTACACCATTTCTGTCATTTCTCTCAAGAAAGACACAGTTTCTTACTAATATTCAAACTAATAATTACTTGTTAGTACAGCCCTTCATGTTTATGTTTTGGTTGAACACCTTCAGAGTGAACCCTTCATCTGTAACGTACATGCGTTGGACCTTACAATCAGTGTTACCAGACGTAGGTATTTCTCCATACACGTACGGAAAATTTGCCAAAATAGGGACGTAGGAGAGGACTTTCAATAAAGGCTAACATGTAGGGAGCATCTCTAACTGCAAGGGTAAAAAAATAAATGAAATAGAAAAAAGTACTTATTTTGCAAGAATACTGAAATAATCTACTTTTATATATTCAAAAGTTGCTTTGCAAACCTTCGAGAGAATAAACATATCATCTATTTTCAATAAATTCAAAAATATTTTAGACGACCCAACAATGTCAATATTCAATAAATTTGCGTTTTATTTCTGGCAGAATGAAATATACGATATAACCAAAATGATCGTAGAAGATTTTTGGTCTGATGTTTCAAATATGAAATGTGTCCAATCAGTGCATTTTCGTAAATATTTGTATTTTAGTACAAATAGTTCTATCGCTACCGCGCTGAAATGGTACAGTGGAACGAGTATTTTCAATAAGTAGCTACATGAATAAACAAAACACTACGAAATAGACTTAGTATCAAATATTTAGGTTCTTTAACAAGTATAAAACTGGAAATAAATCTACAGAATTTATTTCGGCAATGGGAGGTTATATAACCATTTGTATTAGTTAAAAACAGGGGACGAAAATGAAATTAAAAAACATGTATTTATAAATCTGATTAATCAGAATCACAATAAAAAAGTTAAATTATTTAAATTTACTTAACATGTAGCTATTTAAAATGTATACCGAGTGTTTCACTTAAAGTGCGAACATAGGAAATCGTATATGTATATGCAGATTCCTGCTTGCCGCTTGAATTGATAGGATTGATAGTGGTATCAATCGAAAGAGAAAAATGCGCTTAATTTGATACTATTTTACTTGAATTTGTTGCTTCTTTAAGATAGAAATAGATTAAAAACTGTAGTAAATATTTTGCTTTTTATCCAGAAGAAACAGACCAGCCATGATCAAATTTGTTTATGCCAACAAATTTCATCATGACTGGTCTGTTATAAATGTTATTTTCTGTCAGTTATCAATTCACGTATTTAACTAATTACTATGAATAATTATGTTGAATATTCTAGTGACGAGAGGGTATTTATTATCAAAACATTTTACAGTGGCGCCGGTTTACGCACAGTTCGTGATTTATTCTCGGTTAAATTTAATAATCGACCTATTTCATCTGTATCAACAATTCACAAGTTTGTGAAAAACATTGAAACTACAGCAAGTGTAGCAGCAGGTGATTCAAAAGGTAGTTTTAATATTCAAGTTTAAACAAATATTCAATCGAGACATTAACATTGCAGACAAACAGAATAGAAGAACCAACGATGAGCTAGAAGAAAAGAGTTTTGGGGTTGATAAATACTGATTAAATAACCAGCATAAGATGTAGAAATCTATTTACTAAAATAAAACAATTATCTCGAACATTTCAACCGCGCTCACTTCCAATAAAAGACAGCTCAGGGAAACTGTTGACCACAAAGCCAGAAATAATTAATAGACGGCAGCAGGATTGCGAAAATCTTATATCTTGTGAAAACGTAAATCGAGCTGAACTGAACAATCTGCCACAGCCAGAACACCTAGAACCGGCTATCCTAAAATCCGAAATAACTGTAGCTGATCTAGGAAAGTTTACCGAAAACACTTTACCGAAGGAAAGTTTACCGACGGAAAGATGACCGAATGGAAAGTTTACCGAAAGGAATTTTTACCGAAAAGAAACTTTACCGAATGGAATTTTTACCGAAAGGGGAAAGTTTACCGAAAGGAAATTTGACAGAAATTATAAAATCCTATATATACATAGAGCGTGATACTCATTTTACAATTACAACTATTTCAAGTGCTTTTTATTTTAGATGATCATACCCTTAAAAGAAGGCAATGTATTCCTTTGTGTTATTTTTACGAGATCATATACCGGGTGACAATGAGACCAGAGCCATCCCTTTATCTCCGTTATTTATGAATGAATTTACATGAAATTTGATAAACAGATACTAGACATAATTTCGGATTAACATACAAGTATAATCAAAATGGGCGACTTCCGGTTTCACCAGAAATAACACTAACTTTGATTTTTTAAATGGATCACCTACCTGGAATGTGGACCATTACGGCTTAAACTGATTAGAGACTAATGACGTTGTCCGTCCAGAAGTCTACTCGTAGATCGAATCCAATATATATTGTTTAAAACCCAAGGAGTGTAGAAGGAATAAAATTGGTAAGCTAACCTAGAGGAATCTAAATGGAAGGAATGTAGTGGAAACACCATTTCGGCATCCAGTATTATCTCTCACTTAACTGTAATTTCAAAGCTATTAAAGCTGTCTAAATTCAATTGCCAAATCCTATTTTTTATATTCATTATTTTCCAACAAAATTTAAATTCTCCCAATTTTACAAAAAAAGAAGCCAAGGCAACTGTACTATGTGCACAGATTATTCATACTACGAGCAGTCTTACACTAATAACACAATGTCTGTTGTTTAATTGTTTTAATAAAGATTAAATTCGTTTATACGTATTTAACTATAATATCCAATCAAATTTCTTTGAAGACCTAGGTATTAAACCTAGT